>APFE030294096.1:23522-53318 GCA_000404065.3 Pinus taeda | reverse complement strand
AAGTCTTTGACAGGTTTAAAGAATTTAAGGCTCTGGTGGAAAACTAGACAGAGAAGAAGATAAAGGTGTTGAGGACAGATAACGGTGGAGAGTTTTGCTGTAAGGAATTTGAAGAATTCTGTAAGAAGTGTGGTATAGCACAATAGAAGGCTACTCCATATACAACTCAGCAAAATGGAGTTGCAGAAAGAATGAATAAGACGTTGATGGAAAGGGCAAGAAGCATGCTCAATGGTGCTGGGTTAGGACATGAATTCTCGATAGAGGCGGTGGATATTGCATGTTACCTGGTCAATAAGTCACCTTCATTAGCATTGGATGATAAGACTCCATAAGAGGTATGGACTGGTAAGAAATGCTCTCTTTCACATCTGAGGGTATTTGGATGTGATGCATATATACATTTTCTAAAGGAGAAATGAACCAAGTTGGATAGTAAATCTGAAAAGTGCATATTTATTGGGTATAAGGATGGTTTAAAGGGTTATAAGCTTTGGAATCCAGTCACAAGGAAGGTTGTGTACAGCCGAGATGTGGTGTTCAGATAGGTAAAAGATTTTATTAAACATGAAGTCCAACCAAAGGAACCTGAGAAGATAGAGTTTGAGCTGAGGGAGGAAGAATCAGACTCCACAACAAAGGAGGAATCAGAAGATGAAGAGCCACAAACTCCAAGTGTGAGAAGATCAGTTCGAGAAAGAAGGCAGCCAGAAAGGTATAGTCCATCTGCTTTCTATTCAAATTTTGCTTTATCTATTACTGATGATGATCCCAAAACTGTGATGGAAGTAGTGGATTCAAAGGATGGCAAACTCTAGAAAGAGGCCATGGTTGATGAAATGGCATCTTTGAACAAAAATGAGGCTTGGGATCTGGTCGAGTTGTCACATGGAAGGAAACTCATTGGTAGCAAATGGGTATCCAAGAAGAAGACAAATGCAAAAGGAAAGGTGGAGAAATACAAAGCTCGATTGGTAGCGAAAGGTTATTATGAGGTGCCGGGAGTAGATTTTGGTGATATTTTTTCTCCTGTTGCCAAGGTATCTTCTATTAGATTACTTTTATCTGTTGTGGCTCCTTTTGATTTTGAGGTAGGACAGATGGATGTAAAGACAACATTTCTTCATGGGGATCTAGAAGAGGAAATATACATGAAGCAACCTGAAGGCTTTATGGCGAAGGGTAAGAAAGAACTGGTATGCAAGTTAAATAAGTCTCTGTATGGGTTAAAATAGTCACCAAGGATGTGGTATTAGAAATTTGATACATTTATACGGGGACTTGGCCTCACCAAAAGCAAAGCAGATCACTATGTGTATTTTAAATTAATTGGTGACCATGTTATTTATCTAGTATTATATGTGGATGATATGTTGCTAATTGGAAATGACAAAGAAATTATCCAGGATTTGAATACCCAATTATCCTCCAAATTTGGCATGAAAGATCTTGGTACTGCAAACTATATTTTCGGCATGGAAATTAAAAGAGATTGTAAAAAGAGGAAGCTTTGGTTAAACTAGAGGAAGTATGTCGAGACAATATTGTAGATGTTTAAAATGCAAGATTGCAAACCGGTGGAGGTTCCTATTCCTGTAGGTGTGATGATATCTACTGAACAGTGTGTAAAGACATAAGAAGAGGAAGAGGACATGTCTCGTGTTCCATATGCAAGTGCAGTCGGCAGCCTGATGTATGTAATGGCCTGTACTAGATGAGACATTGCACATGTAGTGGGAGGATTGAACGGGTTTATGTCAAAACCAAGGAAGGAGCATTGGACAACAATGAAGTGGGTTTTCAGGTATTTGTGAGGCACTAATAATTATCGCTTGTGCTACCAAGGGAGACTAGGATTGGAAAAAGTGTTGGATATTTGTGGCTTTGTTGATTTAGACTAGGCTGGAGATATGGACCAAAGAATATCTACAAGTGCATATGTGTTTAACCTATTTGGAGGTGGAGTTAGTTGGATGAGTAAGAAACAATCTATAGTGGCACTATCAACTATAGAGGCTGAATAGAGGTAACCACTCATGCAAACAAGGAAGCAGTTTTTTTGTAGAGATTGTGTTCAAGTATGGGGTTAGTATAAGAAGCTATAAGGATAGACTGTGATAGCCAAAGTCCAATTTTCTTGGCAAAGAACCCTGCATATCATTCAAAGACAAAGTGCATTGATGTTTCGTATCACTTTGTGAGGGATATGATGGAAGACAAAAAGGTGTTGCTGGTAAAGGTGGAAACTTTGAAGAATACTACAGATGCATTGAAAAAATCTATGAACTTTGAGAAGTTCTCTTGGTGTAGAGAAACAATGGGCATTGTAGGGCTGGTTAAATGACTAAGCTCTCTTGTGGCCCCTTGTGGAAAGAAAATAACAAGTGGGAGAATGTTGGGTTGTGTTATATTCTTTTCGCCACTATCCCACGTACTTAACCATGGGTTAGAGGGGGGGAGATCACATGGGGTCTTAGGGGTACCCGTAACCCCACTTTATGGTGTCCAGGGAAGCGCCGTAGAAAATTTTGGTTTTGGACCCTATGTTAGGTTGGGGGGGCCATCTATGGTTTTGTGCATGTTTTTTGCACATGTTTTTTGGACGTGATGTTTTTCTATCCATGATATTAGATGCTTCGGCATGTATAAATATGTATTATAACATTGAAAGGAATATAATAAAAAATCAAGCTCGTAGTCCCAATTTTGGGATCCAAGGGAAAATCTCTATGTATATGTTTTATGTGTTATGCTCTCACATTGTTTATTTTTTGTGTTCTAGAATCTATATGCAAGTAATTTCTGTACAGGGATAAAACCTACATTTTGATCATAGTAGAGTTGAAAAATTGGTTGTAGATATTTACCTATCTTAGGAGAAGGAAAACCAAGTTGTTAATTCCCTTCATGACTATTTACAAGACTATGGTTTTCATTTTCTTCACTTTCATGTAATATAGAAACTAGTACCACTGCTTGCTAAAATTGATATTGGGTATCAAGGCAACTAGTCTCTAATTTGTTTTCATGATGGTGAAAAGGATTTTCATTCAAAGGATCTATTATCTTTTTATCCATGAAAACTTCACACCATAAAAGCTTTTGAGATTCTGAATAAATTTTCCAAAATATGCACAATAATTTTCTTCCTTCAACAATGAAGGAAAACATTTCTTATATTTGTAATAAAATTCTATGTGAGAAATTGTAAGGGAATACAAGATACTAGGTTCCAAACTTTCATATCATAACCTTTCATCCAAAGATACCATGAACATTTTCATCAAGGAATCCTCACGTAATTTAACCCTTAGTCTATGTACATGCATGTGAAATTTAAACAAATGAAGCATAACATCAATCTCATTTTGATCTCTAAATTTTGGCAAATATGATTGCCAATTTATGCACATAATGAAATTTGGAAAACATGCTACATATGCATGGTTTAATGGAGCATACCTTGTCAACCTAACTAATTAGTCAATTGGGTATGCAACTGTGCTCTATATTCATCAAACATTGGAGTCATCATTCATTTTTTGAGCTTTATATCCTTTATCAAAGGGGTGTCCATGTGAATGGTACACAACCACATTATTTTTAACCTTTTTTCACCATCATATGTCAAATTTGGTCATTATCGTTCTTCCAAGATATTTGTTTTAAGCTTTTACATCCTTAGAAATGATGCCAAGATGTTATCACTCATAATTTTTTGTTGAATGAGGAATGAAACTCACTGTGGAAACCTTTGAACTTCTTTGGGATTGAAAGTTGGACCTTCAGTCTAGAGTGGGATTTATCTTTAACTCTACAACCCAACGTCAGTTTAGCAGGAGGTCAATAATAAATTTAATTTGTAACACATTAAATTTCTTTGGAAGGAATAGAGAAAGAGACCATTGGGAATGGAGTCTTTGATAGGAAAAGACCTTAGCCACAGGTTATATCAGAACAACTCTAGCAAAGGCAACATTGATTATGCCCTCTATTATAGAAATTTTTTGGCACTGCAACCCCAATCATACATGTCCATGAAACAAGGGCTCCTACGTCCCTAAAAGTGTTGCTTCATGCCCTAAAAGGACAAGGTCAGCTGATTACATCATCTCCCAGAAGTTCTCCACAAAAAAATGCTCAGAACAGGTTAAAACTGGACCATACAGAATGCCCAGTGCAAAGGGTGCGATGCATCTCACCTGCTCAATGTAAAGGGTGTGATGCATACTGGAAATCCCTTCTGTAGGGTACGATGGGCGAGAGTGGACAACTGGCAGAGACAATTTGCAAGGGGGATGATCATGGAATCCTCTAAAAACTTCTCCTGTGACACTTGCCTCTCTAAATTCACCCAGGGATGAGTAAGAGATCATCAATCTCTAAGTGGAATCAAGAACTATCAGAGAGAAGACACTAATCAAAATCCTAGAAGCTGACTCACCCACCTGCAATCATCTATATATGGATCCCTCATCACAGAGATCTGAAGGCTGGAATCTTGTATCTTGTAAGGAAGTTGTTATATGGGAATACCATCCACTCGGATGCTGCTATTCCCGCTAAGATGGGTGGCTATCTTAGAAACAAACAATCAAAGTCTACTATTGATTCCTTTTATGAGAATAGATGAGAGGAGAACCAAGAGGGCCAACCTGAGTCTTGCACTTGATTTCCTCTCCTTCTTGATAGAGTTTTGTTGATTCTTCTTTATCTGCTCAGCTTTAAAAGGACCTATAGAATCACAACAACATACTACTATGCAAGAAACAAGGATCTAAATTCATAAATAATGCAAGATCAGATGTACATTAACCATATAAAAGTATATATAAACAAGTACACAAGAATATGGAAGGAAACAAGAATAGCTTTACTGAGATGAAAAGTAGCAAGAAGATTACAACCATGTGCTCTGACCCAGCATCATCCTCTAGCTAAGAAGCCCTTCTTCACCTCAAGCAAAGCTAAAACACCGAACACTCTGAATGTACACCAGAATATCAACAACACTTCTCTATAAGATAAAAAATTCTAGCCTTTGGATCTCTGTGATAAGGGATCCATATATAGATGATTACAGAGAGGTGAGTCATCTTTTGGGATCTTGATTAGTGTCTTATCTCTGATATTTCCTGCTTCCACTTGGAGAATGATGATCTCTTACTCATCCCTAGTCGAAAATGGAGTGGCTAGTGTCAGAGGGGAAGCTTCTGGAAGATTCCATGATCTTCCACCTTGCATTTTTGTCCTTGCCATTTGTCCATTCCCGACCATCGCACCCTACAGAGGAGAAAAATAGTATGCATCGCACCGTGTACATTAGGAAGGTGATATGCATCGCACCCTCTGCATTGAGCTTTCAGTATGGTCCAGTTTTGACCATTTATGAGCAGTTTTCAGTGGAGAAATTCTGGGAGATGATGTAATCAGTTGACCTTGTCGCTTTAGGTAGTAAAGCAACACTTTTAGGGACTTATGAGCCCTCAGTTTATGGACATTTGTGATTGGGGTTGAAGTGCCCAAAAATGTCTATAACAGTTGCCCCCTAAAGCGTGAGGTCGTTAACCTTTTTTGGTGTCGCGTGAAATGCTTTACTATGAGGATCCAAAGTTTCTCTAAGTTGAGAGGTGACCTGTAATAAGATACAATACAATACATTATTTGACAACATTTTTTCATGATCTAGCTAAGGCGGGCATTCCCATGCTCTGCTTTATAAACTCATTTTCATGTACATAGGGCAGACGACTATCTGTGTGACAGACTAATGATATGAACACATCATCCCTTGATTTGGATGATCATCTAATCGGAAATGATGCACAATGAATGATTTTATATTCCTGAATATATCGTGGCCCAAATGGATGAAACTAAATCCAGGGTCTTCAAAACTCGTTCAATCTTCACTCGGATTACAAGTCGATCCATGTGAAATATGTTTTGGAGTCGAACATGGAAAGACATCGCCTGATTACCAGCCAATGATGTAAGATGTTAATAGGCGCGAGAGGAATCACCAATATTGACAATGACCCTCAAGGTACTACAGTACAATTCACGTGGTGTGAAAAATGGCTTGGCATCAAACACCACGTAAAATCTCTCAGTCGAAGGCCATTGATGTAAGCCTGTCACTGAATGTGAGAAACTTGCCATTGAGGCATGCAAGCTTCAAAGTACTGAAAGGGTTGTTCCTAAGTCAACCTCTTAGCTAATGAGTTGATGTCGACAAGAAGAGACCCGTCGTAGGAGGGCCTTAGTGAATCCCACATCAACAACACGGAATGAAGCAAATGATTTTGAAGGTGAAAACAAGCTCACGATACAGGGTTCAGGGTGGCGGTCATGAAGGAATAAATCATGAATGTATTGCAGTGGGTGAGACACAGGTGAATTGTCTAAATGACTTCTCTTGAACATATCGTCGATGCTGACGATGGATTGGTAGCGTTAACCCCAAAGATGGATGGTGTGATGGACCAATGGTGAAGACCAGTGAACGGAACAACCCAACTCAGCATGGATGTGGAAGGAAAGTGTCATGTTCAAGAGTGACTTGCTACCAATAAAGTTTCTTCTTGTTTTCTTCCCAATTTTCTCCAATCATTTCTGACCAGTACCTCCTTATTTTTGTCAAGCTTGAGGAGGATAACATATGCTTGTTCTATAATCCGCCCTTCGGGTGAACCTATCACTATATTTTAGCGAGTCTAGCAACAATGAAACTCGTTCTCGTCCTGTTGGATGAGTTTGTTGCTATTTAGTTTTAACGAGTTTAACGACAAAGATAACTCGGTCTATTTCAATTTTAGAGAGTTTGAAAGAAATGGAAACAAGACTCTCAAGATTATTTTTCGATGCCTTTTGATGAGTTGGAGAGGCTAATCGCTCGGCAATATTTTCATATTTTATGAGTCAGGTGAAAAGAGCTTAAAGAAGACTCGTTTTCGAGGAACGAATGATGGTTTCGGGTAGCAACTGATTCTTGGTAAGATTTGGAATTTTCCAATCACGACAGTGTTACAAGGATGGCTAGCAGAATCACTCTTCGCAAATGTTCCTCTAAGCGGTAAACAATCATATTGGGGTGAATGATCAGCTAAAAACAGAGTGGAGGTGATGGCGAGAACACGACCAAGGCTCAAAGGCTCACGATAAGGCATTCACAATGGTTATTTACTAGTTCATTTCTTAATGAGCTTAAACATTGTGGGAAACACTTGCTCATGACTTATGTTTATCTTTTAACGAGCTTGAACTATGCGCTAAAACTACTCATGGAGAGTTTATTTTTTAACGATCTTGAACCCTGCGACAACATTGCTCGCGAGTCGTATGACAAGAAATGTCTCATTCAAGATGCGACTTTTTATGGAGCTTGCAGCTTTGGAAGCTTTGCCCCGAATCCTTTCTTTATGCAAGTTAGGAAACGACTAGCCTTACGGGTTTAAAGGGTTAGAAGTCCTAAAAATTTTAAAAATAAATAGCCGCTCTTCACTTGCATGTGGAAAGGTCTGCATGCCCCCAAGTATAGCGAAAAATTTCCAGGTTACCAAGAATGTTCCATCCGCGTAGCAGACAGAAAGCTTCCTTGGTGATGTCTACCGAGATAGATAAAGGGGAGTGGTGCGACCGCATGCTACTCAGCATAACCTTAACGAAGGTCTTGTATTCTAGTCCAATCCCATTCCTATGAGGACGGGCGTCAGACTAGTCATATATCCCTCGTGGAAATCCACCCTATACCCAAGGTTTTCCTGCCGAAACAAACCAGGATGCATGCCCCCTGGGTTTCAGTCACATCTTCGTGAAGCACTCGCGCTCATCAGGTGGATGGACTGGAGATCGATGAGACATTTCTTGCATGAAAAGACCATTTAGGGACAGAATTTGACTATTTACAATGTGTGATCCAGGGAATGACATTTGGTCCACGAGCTTGACCATTCTACCTTCGTGCGGAAAACACATTACAGTTGGGTATACGACCAAAGTACCACATTGACTAGAAGTGGGGAGGATCATGGTTATATAAGGATGGACAAATATCTCTATTGGTATGAGGCCTTCTGGGGTAAGTCCAAAAGCAAATCCATGAGGGCTTAGGCGCAAAGTGGACAATATCATACCATTGTGGAGATATGTGGTGTTCAGAGTCCTTACAAGTGGTATCAGAGCCATGCCTCGAAGCTAGCCAAGTGGATGAATCCTCGGAATCCTGAACGAAGGTGGTGGGCCTCGGTATTATCATGATAGGATCCGTGGATGAGCTCGGTTACAGAGGGGGTGTACTCTGGATTCTTCATGGACGTGTCCTAGTCCCAACATGGTGAACAGGAGTTGACCTGGGATAGAGAAAGCTCTCGAGGGAGGTGGTGCTCCATGTAAGGTGTGTGCTTCCAACACATTGGAGCAGAGAATCCTGGTTGGTAGAGAGTGGACGGATGGATAATCGTTTGAGGGGAGGCTCGATGGTCCTTTGTTCTAGGGGAGGATTGTTGGGTATATGACCAAAGTCCCACATTGACTAGAAGTGGGGAGGATCATGGGTATATAAGGATGGAGAAATATCTCCATTGGTATGTGGACTTTTGGGGTAAGTCCAAAAGAAAATCCAGGAGGGCTTAGGCCCAAAGTGGACAATATCATACCATTATGGAGATATGTGGTGTTCAGAGTCCTTACAAGTGGTATCGGAGCCATGCCCCGAAGTTAGCCAAGTGGATGAATCATCGGAATGCCGAATGAAGGTGGTGGGCCCCGATAATATCATGATGGGATCTGTGGATGAGCTCAGTTAGATAGGCGGTGTGCTCCAGATTCTTCATGGACATGTCCTAGTCCCAACACGGTGAAGAGGAGTTGACCTGGGATAGAGCAAGCTCTCGAGGCAGGTGGTGCTCCATGTAAGGCATGTGCTTCAAATGCATTGGAGCGAAGAATCCTAGTTGGTAGAGAGTGGACAGATGGATAATCATTTGAGGGGAGGCTCCATGGTCCTTTGCTCGAGGGGAGGATTGTTGGGTATATGACCAAAGTCCCACATTGACTAGAAGTGGGGAGGATCATGGTTATATAAGGATGGAAAAATATCTTCATTGGTATGAGGCCTTTTGGGGTAAGTTCAAAAGCAAATCCATGAGGGCTTAGGCCCAACGTGGATAATATCATACCACTGTGGAGATATTTGGTGTTCAAAGTCCTTATAATTACTCTAAAGAGTGAGGAGACGATGGCTCCCATGCAATAAATATAGTCGCATACAAGCAGTAGATTATAAGCTAAAGGTACTTGAACTACCATAACGTTGATGTGAACAATTTTCCTTCTCAAAGTAATGGGTACATTTGGAAGGATTCCTAAAGGTCGACTGGTTCCCTTGTCGAAGCCTATTAGATTTCTCATTTTAGGCAAAAGCGATGGCGAACCAAGCGCTTTCCAAGAATTTGAGGAAACGATACTCACGGAAGCCCCTTCACCAATGGTGGTACCAACGATGACCATTCTGTAAGCTTGTACAATGATTCTAAATGGTACACTGCCTGGTAAATGGGGTCTGCCTAGTAGATTCCACTCAAAGGAAACAACTAGGTTTCTTGGTGGTGGGACCAAATAGA
This sequence comes from Pinus taeda, assembly GCA_000404065.3. Classification (NCBI taxonomy): domain Eukaryota; kingdom Viridiplantae; phylum Streptophyta; class Pinopsida; order Pinales; family Pinaceae; genus Pinus; species Pinus taeda. The sequence goes on along the minus strand of APFE030294096.1, from coordinate 43,695 downwards.
TGGCTAGATATGACTCTGATGAACATCCCTCCTGTGGTAAAGGAACGGGAGGACTGCCCCCAAGCTCATGGGAGTTGGTGTTGATGAAAATAATTTGAACTGTGTAGTTCGCTTTCTCTTCAGTGACGGTATCATTCGAAGATGAACACTCTGAAGGCAATACCGAGTCAACTGCCGTATCGACCCTTTGACATTCGTTTGGTATGGATTCCGAGGGTTCATTTTCAACGATAGGTTCTTCGACTAACCACAAGGATGGGCCAGCCAGATTTTCAACCGGTGGAGGGCTCGGCAAGAGTTTTTGATATCCAGGAGGAAGTTGTAACGGTGAAACTGAACGATTATCTAAAACTCTTTTAGCCTCTTCAAGGAAGGTACAACTGTGGATGGCGTGATCGCCATCACACAACTTACAAGGAAGTTTAGGATTCTTTCTTTGTCCATGTGCTTCACTTTCACTCGTTGACGATGAGCATTCAACATGATCGCCAGAGGTTGATGTTATCGGATTGTGCAAATGGGGAGACCAGTCCCTTAAGATCCGAGGGATGTAGGGACAATCTCGGTGATAGTGGTCTCCATTGCAAATGACACAAGGAGATTTAGGTTTTGACTATGCGGTGTGTGGATTCTTCCTAGATGATACTTGGTTTCTCCCTTTCTATTTTGGTTCCTTTTTCTTCTTTTCCTTTTTCTCTTTCTTCTTTTTCTTATTCTTAGTTACTTGACTTTTAGCTTTATTGGCTTTATCAAGTGAAGAGGAAGGAGGAGAAGGAGAACCATATGAACTAGAAGGTTGGGAGAGAACTCTAGTTTCGTCTAGTTGTTGATTAGACTGTTCAGGGATGATGGGATTCTGAACGACAGAGGTAGAGAAGAGCGAGACCGACAAACCAATTGTCAAACCTGGAATTGACAAAGTGGTCGTATGGGGTGGACCAACATCTCCCCAAGAGGAGAAGGGACTAGGATTTCCTTCATGGGGAAATCCTTGGTTGGTAGACTCCATTTCCTCAACCTGAAGATCAAAAGGGAAATTTGTGACGTTATTCTGATTAAAATAAATTTTTAGACGCTTGGACACAACTTGTTTTTTCAATTTTAAAGAGTCGAGAAAAAACAAAAGATGACTCTAGTCACCTTCAATTCTTATTGAGCTTGAAGTGACAAGCACTCAGAGGACCTTTTCCTTTAAGGAGTCTGAAAAGGAGCAAAATGGACTTCTTTGGACATCTAGGAAGAGAGGATTACCTAACCAATCGTAAAACTACAGAATACTTTTTACGGTACGGCAGTCAATCTTCCCAAATGTTGTGTTCAATGCACTGCGATTGATAAGGTGGCAGGCATGACTTCCTAAGGATAAAGGATGCAACCTATTGTGGTCTCCCAATATATACGTGACGATACGTGGGAGCACAAGTCCGTACTGGCACTTTCCATCTCAAAGTGGAGGAATCACCCAACCAACACTGAAAGCAACAGTTACCAGGCTTTACGACGCCAGAATACGTCTCTAGCCTAGACCTCTAGATGTTGTGTTTTAAGTTCCAAAGCATTGTTAGATTCATTGAATTTATTTTAAGTTGATCTTGCTTAACAGTTTGCCTTTCAAGTTCACCACGTGACGTATGTATAATTCCTAAATGCAGTCCAAGATGATAAAGAGATGTTTTATCTTCTTTCAAAAATGAAAATCCTAGCTACTAAAGGGAAGAAAGTCAAGCATCCTTTCTTCACAGAGCATAGAGCACATGCTAATATGTGCAGTCCTAAGTCAAGCTAAGCATTCAAAATGCAAATGCACATGCATGTATTTTTTTCTCAACTCTTTTAATGTGTAAATGATGCTAAGAAAGCTATGTGCGAAACTGAATTACTTTTAAAGCAGCTGTACTCAACAAAATTCTTTTTCAAAATGAAGTGGAAGCAAGAGAGACACTTTGCAATTTTGAAATGGAAATTGCTTTTGGACACTTTAAAACTAGTAATTCAAATCCTATGCAATAGTAACTGTATAATCGACTATCTAAAATAATCGAAATGCTTTCTAAAACGGAAAACGACAACTACGACACTTTCAGATCTAGAGACAACAGTTCGACTATGCTACTTTTTGCAAAAGAGAACTAAAACGACGCACAATACATAAAAACATTTGTAGTTCTTTGCACTAAGGAGGAAGAATAATGCGAGAGAAGGGGGTATTCACAGAAGTACATTGATTACAAATGACAAAACTCTTGAATAACACTGAAAACAGTGAAAAAATCCACAGTTGGAGGGTAAATTCAATCCTCCCTGACCATCGCACCTTTTACACAGTGAACTCAGTATGCAACGCACCTACTCCATTCGGGAAGTGCGATGCATACAGGTTGCCTTGAAGACAGGGTGCGATGGTTACAGTGCATGACTTTGAATGAGATTTCACTCACAGTTTGCAATCTAGTTCAGGTGTTTAAGCTGAATAAGTAGGGATTAATGTATGTAAAACACAGGGGTGATCTAAGAGGTTACTAGAGCCACCACTTAGGGCAATTAGATTGCTTGCAGATCTATTATTTAATTCATAAACAAAACACAGAGATTGAGTGAAGCAACATAGATCTACTTTTCATTTGTATGACAAATGCAGTTGAAAGGCTAGCTGGCTTGACATCAGGCTCCGTCTGTATGTTTATAAAAGAAACAAGGATAGATAGGCTAACAAGTAATCTAGTTACTCCCTAGTGGAGCTGCCATTTTGTTATACGAGAATAGTGTCCACTCGGATGCTACTATTCCCACTAACATGGGTGGCTATCTTAGAAACAAGCAATCAAAGTCTAATATTGATTCCTTTTATGAGAATAGGTGAGAGCAGAACCAAGAGGGCCAACCTGAGTCTTGTGCTCGATTTTCTCTCCTTCTTGATAGAGTTTTGCTGCTTGTTCTTTGTCTGCTTAGCTTCCAAAGGACCTATAGAATCACAGCAACATACTACTATGCAAGAAACAAGGATCTAAATTCATAAATAATGCAGGATTAGATGTGCATTAACCATATATAAGTATATATAAACAACTACAGAAGAATATGGAAGGAAACAAGAATAACTTTATTGAGATGAAATGTAGCAGAAGATTACAACCATGTGCTTTGACCCAGCATCATCCTCCAGCTAAGAAGCCCTTCTTCAGCTCAAGCAAAGCTAGATCACCGAACACTGTGAATGTACACCAGAATACCAACAACAATTCTCTATAAGATACAAAATTCTAGCCTCTGGATATTTGTGATGAGGGATCCATATATAGATGATTAGAGAGAGGTGAGTCATCTTTTGGGATCTTGATTAGTGTCTTCTATCTGATAGTTCCTACTTCCACTTAGAGAATGATGATCTCTTACTAATCCCTGGTGGAAAATGGAGTGGCAAGTGTCAGAGGGGAAGCTTCTGGAAGATTCCATGATCCTCCACCTCACATTTTTGTCCCTGCCATTTGTCCATTCCTGACCATCGCACCCTATAGAGGAGAAAAACAGTATGCATCGCACCCTCTGCATTGAGCGTTTAGTATGGTCGAGTTTTGACGATTTATGAGCAGTTTTCAGTGGAGAACTTCTAGGAGATGATGTAATCAGTTGACCTTGTCCCTTTAGGTAGTGAAGCAACACTTTTAGGGACTTAGGAGCCCTCAGTTTATGGACATTTGTGATTGAGTTTGAAGTGCGCAAAAATATCTATAACATAAGTGCTCTTGGTTTCCTGGTGCAACATCATAGTGTTGGGTGATTTAAGCTTTTTATGAGGCGAAGAAGGGCTTTCATGCTCAGAGGATGATGCTGGGTCAGAACAATTAGTTGTAATCCTCTTTGTTATTCTTGATATTAATAAACATATTCAAGTTTTCCTCCACATTCTTGTATGTTTGATGATATATGCATTTGTGTTGTCAATACATATTTGGTCCTGTATTGCTTATGATTGTAGATCTTTTTTCTTCGATAGTATTATTCGGCTTTGATTCCATAGGTGCTCTTTGAACCTTGGTAGTCGAAGAAGGAGCAGTGAAGATCTATTGGAAGGGAGAGGAATCAAGCGAGGAACCAAGCGCAAGACTGAGGTTGGTGTCCTTTGTTCCTCTCTTATCTACTTCTCATGAAGGAAAGTGACAGTAGTTTTAGTTTGTTTGTTTCTAAGATAGCTACCAATCTTAGTGGGACTAGAAGCTCTGAATGGACACTAGATTTCTTGATAACACCCTCTTAGAAAAATTATCATCAAGGTATGGTAGAAGAATGTTAAAAAGAGATACGGTTGGGTGTGGTATCCCCCAAGGGAAGCTTTGGGTCTTAAAGCCAAGATTTTGGCTAAAAGATGTAAATCCAATGTAAAGACTCCACAATTTGTGGGAACAGAGTGTGAAGTTTTAAATCATTCATAGGGTTGTCCGCCCTCAAATTTGTAATATAATGTTCTCTTTAGAGATCAACCTATGGTCTGCGGTACATGGGATTGTCTAAATAGAGTGAGGCTCTAAATTGTAAAATAATATAAGTAGTGATCAAATGATGAAGAATTGAGTCGTATCTAAAGTGTAAATTCGAGTCTTTTGATCATAGAGTAGGAAAATCCTTTGTAGATAAGTGTGTAGAGGCTTAGTAGTTCGAAGCTGACTGCGCGGAGCCCTGTAGTTGAGTGAGCAGGGAGAGATGAGTTTGTAACCATTGCAAGCATTAATAAACAGAAGTTTTACCTCAATTCTAAGTATTTATTTCTTGTTTTATGCATTGAATGTATTGGATATAAATTGCATTTCTCCTGTTTTTTTGATGCAAAAAACATATGTATCTATGTTGATCAAGTGAATGCAAGATATATCCGATTACGCGAAGATAACGAACATTTGTAAGAAGATAAGTAAGATACACAGTATAGCTTGGGGAAATAGTGCAAATCGCTTGCATAGGAGTGTGAAATCACCTCAACCCTTGATTAGGGTTGCGTGAAGGTGATTGTAACACATGTACGAAGTGAGCTATGCGAAGGTAGGCATACTTGGACTAAATCGACACCTTAGACATCTCAAGGGTGCAAAAACTTGGTTCTAGCATCCCCCCATACTGCTTCAGGTGAGACTTCAGTCTGCGTACCATGGGTTGATGTCAAAAGGGCCAATAGTGTAAGGATTTGTTTGGCTAATTAACTCTGAACCTGGGTGAGGCCCCAACAAGCCAATAGATACCATAATATGATAGTATGATTTCTGGAAATGACATCTAAGCTAAGAAACACATAAGTATTTTGAAAAACATGAATTTGAGTATTCAGTAAGAATTCCAATTCATTTATCCTTTTTCAAACACTGAAGATTTAGTGATCAAAGTCTTCACTAAGTAGAAAATGAGCACATGATAAAAAATAAATAAGAAACCATTCACAGATGAATCTCCCAATTTACACATTTAACACTGGTCATAGAAAATATATTAATCTCAAAAAGTTATACATGAGGATTGTCTCTTTAAAAATTTGAAAACGTTAGTCGTCTTTCATGATCTACTTTATAGAATCCTTACAAGAGGTTTAAGATCCAAAAATAATGGATCTCAAACTTATTCAACTATATTTAGCTTACTATGTAAAAAATATAAAGGAGGACATAATATATGATCTAGAAGTCGAATTGTGTGGCTCTCCAACTAAAAGTTGTTCATGCATTTTTCTAAAAATAGAAAAAATTATCTGTAGCGAATTCCTATAAGATAGGCTTTAAATATCAATTCCAATCTCTCAAACCATGATAGATGTATAAAAACTTAAAGAATTTTCTGTTAATGGGTCCATTCCCAACAAAAACCTATTTTTATTTTTTTTTAAATTCATTTCCAATTTTTCAGAAACTCCGCCCAATGTTACTATCTTTTAGAGGAAAAAACAAAATAAAATATAATGCTACCATTTTATTTGTCATCACTACATATGAGATGATAATAGGCTATGATAGAAAATTATTTGTTAATTCTATCTATCAAATTATGATATTCTAGGTGGAAATCTGATTTATTAGTTCTCTCCTTTTAAATTTTTGAGCTAACAATGAAAATTTAATTATGAGCACCCTTGAATTTTTATAAAAAAAATTAAAATGATTTTTACCTATAAACCATTCATCCTAAAACTAAATTGTGATAAATATCCACTCCAATGAGGATTTTGTCACCTTGAAAGGAAGCAAAGAACCACTAAGCTTCCAACTTGAAGACTGCAACCTGCTTTGTGTGACGTGACTTGCAACCAACTTATTCTACAACTAAATCCACTAAAAATGATATTTCTATAGCCTTAAAATTGAACTAAACCAAATGTTGAGAATCAAACTAGAAATTCACATAACTGTTGAAAATTTACTACTACAATCAAATCCACACTATGCAAACTAAATAAATGCTTGGACAAACAACACTTATTTATGTGCACTCTTCCTATTTTAACCTCTTTAAAACCTTCTAAAATGTGGTAATACAAAGTGGCTTCAAAGCCAATCACATATCTTTGAAATAATGTAGTTCCTTGACAATACTTTAGCAAGGTGAAAACCGAAAAATGTAAAAGTTGCGAAAACTCATTTTGAAACCTCAATTTAAAACTTGTGTTGGTCAAGAAAAAAATATGACTATAACAGATCGACAAAAGTATCTTTGAAAACATGGAAACTCACTCTATCATGATGATCCAAAGAAAAATGACAAATTTCATTTATAACTGGTCCTTGTTCTATTTTGCTATGCTCAAGATTGTCCCAAAAGAAAATGCGACAACATGTTTGTCTAAAAAAATATCGAGACATTATTTAGTATATTAAATTACGATAGCCATAACATGTGCATAAAGACTATCCTCTTGTTCATGAAATGATTTTGATTTCCTCTCATTAAACTTTGGTAACTTTCTTTGAAGACTGTCATTTTGATTTTCAAAAGAGTGAAGGGAAACAATTCTTTGCACCTCATTTTCTTGCAAATGTGAAAAGCTACCAAGAATTTCCATGCAAACAATTTTAGTAATTTGATATTCATATACTTCTTTAGTAGATAAGGTATCGATGTATAAATGATATGAAAAAGAGATTGATTGTTTTTTCTTACTTGTGTTTGAATCACATAAAATCCTACAAATTGGCACCATATATTTACCTATCTCACGATAAGTAACATGAAGTTGTTGATTCATTTCATTATTGTTTACAAGACTATGGTTTTGATCTACCGAATTTTCTGGTAAGAGAGAAAAGACTAATGGTTGAAAATGATCTTGTGTATCAAGGAAACTAGTTTCTAATTTTTGTTCATGATGTTGAAAAGGATTTTCATTCAAATCCTCTAGTATTTTTGTATCCATAAACTCTTTTTCACAATAAATTCTTTCGAGACGTTTAATGAAGTTTTCAAAATATGTCGAATATTTTTTAACCAACACAAGGGTAACGTATCTTATATTTAAGATAGAATGTTTTGTGAAAATCCCTAAGGGAATCTTTCATACATGGCCTTGCATTTTCCTCCAAGTAGAACATGAACATTTTCATCATGGGATTCTCATGCAATTTAACCCTAAATCTATGTACATGAATGCGAAATTTAAACAAACGAAGGATAATATTATCCCCATTCTAATATCTAAATTTTGGCAAATATGATTACTAATGTATGCATAAAATAAAATTTCGAAAATTTGCTATATCTGCATTTTTCATGGGAGCATACCTTGTCATATTGATTCGTTATAAAATTAGATGTGTAATTATGCTCTGGATGCAACATACGGTGGAGTAACCATTCATGTTTCGAGTTCTGGATCGTTTGTCCGGTAAGTGGTACAAAATCACTTTGTGTTTGACCTTTATTCACGCTAAGAAGTCAAATCTGATCATTTTTGTTCTTTGAGGATATTTTGTTGAAGCTTTCACCTCCCCAACAACTACATCAAGATGCTATTACTCAAACATTTTCCTTGTTTATAGAAGGAAAATCATTAAAGAAACCTTTAAATTTCTTTTGGATTAGAAGTTGACACTTGAATATGGAGATGGATTTCTCCTCAACTTCAACACGGAAGGTCACTTTAGCAATAGGTCAATAATACTATTATTTTAGATTTAATTGGTAACACATGAAATCGGTTTGGAAGGATAAGAGAAAGAAAGGATTAGGCATGGAGTCTTTTACAAGAAGAGATGTTAGCCATATGTTATACTAACAAATGTAGCAAAGAAAAGATACATTATGACTTCTTAAAAAAATTATAATTGGGTTTTGGTAGAAGAATGTAGAAAACAAATGCCAAAAATAAAGCAGTATGATTTCTACCAATGATATTTACATTGAAAAATATATAAGTATTTTGAAAAGCATGAAATTGAACATTCAAAACCAGAGGGGGGTAGAGTATGTATGCCTTCGTAGACTTAGCAGTCGAATAGCTGCGCGGAGGTGGGTCCCTTGTCCCACAAACAAGGGAGTCTCATACACCAATTTGGTGTCTGGCTTCACTGTAACCTTAAAAATGGATATTATTATTATATTATTATTATTAAGAATTCTAATTCACAAATCCTTTTTCAAATACGGAAGTTTTAAGTATCAAAGTAATGACTAAGTAGAAATTAAGAATAGCAAAAAAATGCAACGAAAATCATTCATTAATGAATCTATGGAAATTTACACATCTAAAACTACTGATTAAAAAATATATTAATCGCAAAAAAGTATACGCAAGGTTTGTCTCTTTAAAAAATTCATAACCCTTAGTCTTCATTCATGAGCTACTTTATAGAATACTTACAAATTGTTTAGGATCCAAAAATAATGGAGCTTGAACCTATTTATCTATGTTTATGTTACTAAATAAAAAAATGGGACAACATAATATTCGATCCCCAAGTCAAATTCACAAGGTTTATCTCCAACTAAAATTTGATTACGCATTTTTCTAAAAATAGGGAAAAAATATGGTGAATTGCTGAAAACTACGCATTTTTCTAAAAATAGTGAAAAAAATATGGTGAATTGCTGAAAACTAAGCTTTAAAGATCCATTCGAACCTCTTAAAAGGTGATATATGTGGAAAAATTGAGATACGATTTTGTTAATGGATCAGTTGCCAAAAACACCTCTTTTTGTTTTTAAAAATTCATTTCATACTGTTATGAAACGATGCGCAAAGTTAATATGTTTTACACGAAAAAAACATAGTAAAACAAAGTCCTACCATTTGATTTCTGAGTGACACCTGGCAGATGATAATAGGATATGTTACCAAATTATTTGTGAGGACCATATTTCAAATGATTATAATAGGGTAGGTGGAAATTTGATTATCCAACGCCCTCATTTTAATTTTTTCAAACCAGCGCTAACAAATTAATTGTTAGCGCACTTGAGTTTTTTTATAAATAACTTAAAAAAATTGTTACAAGTCACTACTTCTGAACCATCCATCTAAAACTAAATTGTGATAACACTATCAAAGTAAAGGAAGCTAGAACAAGAAATATATTTATTTCTTAGCCACAAAAGACTAGTACATCTTGAGACACCTGTGGCAGTAATCTTAGAAAATTTCTCTAAAGTTTGTAGCATCTATCCAAACTTTGTTGTGAGGTATGAATTTGAATTTATGGTATATACTCTAATTGAATACCAAATTTAAGGCTACTTTAGATAGGTCTATATTCTTACCATTTGAAGGTTATTTCAAGATGAAAGTAAAAAAAAACGAGAATTTCCATACCCTTGCTTAAGATAGAAATAAATCTCTGTGACGTAATATTTTTGTCTTATCAACATCAATTGCATCTTCTTTCTCTGACATGCAGAGATAATTTTATGTGGAATCCCAATTCTGTTTTCTGAGGTCAAACAAATCTCTTTGAAACAACATATTTTAGGAAATGCATATATGTAAAGATGTGCACTACATGGAGGCTATGTAATGTTCGAAATGTGAAATATGTGATAACAATTACATTTATGGAAAACAAACCTTTTAAATCATCCAAACTTACTGTGGTAATATTTTTACTTCGTGTGACCCGGATGCGGGTGATGGGCAAGCTAGGTAGCATTCCACACGCCGGCCACGCGGGGTTGCGAAGGGCAGGTGGCTTCTCCTCAGCCGAGGAAGCATTTATGCCCGCTCTTAAACTCTCGCCGCCAGCCTCAGACAACATTCATTCAGCGTCCTTAATGAATCACCTGCCGGACGATTCACGCCTTTGTGAGCTGAACGCTATGGCTTGGATAGTTATGAATACTGCTAAGTCGCTCAGAACCCAGAAAAACTCACAAGGTTCTGGAGTCGAGCCTGTTACTTTTCATTTTGATTGCTTCAGGGTGGCGAAGCCTCACATAATTGCCTGCAAGTTTAATGCCATGGTTCGAAGCAGAGGTTTACCGCGTCGAGGTGGGAGAGTTGGTACACGCCGGGCCTCTGAAGGCGAGGAGGTCAGTTCCTTCGTCCCCAGGGCGACAATGGCGAATTCATCCTCGTCCTCTGAGCAGGACTTCCTGATGTCGCCGGATTCTTACCTGCCTATCTGCCTTAGAATCCCTGGAAGGCTTCTGAGTTCTGACATCATTGTGAATGTGTCAATTTATCTCTCGGAGGCAGCAGCTGATGAAAATCCCTCCCCTTCTCAGGCGCCTGCAGAATTACAGTCTAGTGAAATTTTGTTGGGAGACATGGAGGGAAGGGTCTTCCGTATGCTCCGTCCTCTCTCAGTTATAGCCCCGCCGTCTCAGCATCACCCAATTCAAGTTCAGGAGAACTTGAACTCTGACTCTCTGGAGCAGGAAGCTCTCCTTGCAGCTCAGCCTACTCAAGCGAGCGAGGAAATACACAGCGCAATTCAGCCGCGCCTCGAGGAACAGTTTCAATGGGACGAGGAGATGGCGAATTGGCTGGATACGTCAAGCCCACAGCATCTGTCGCCTCCAGAGGACCCAAATCGCCCTTTCTGAGTCTCCATGGTTGCTCTTTTTCCAGGTTTTGCCGTGATAAATCAATGTATTTTTTGTCTATCAGATGGGTCGTTACCAATTCTCTTTCTGTTCTTTGTTTGAAGGCTTGTCTATGTCAGTACAGTGTCAATGGTAGAGTCTACAGGCGTCAAAGGGTCTGGTTGTTTTTGGCTCTCTGTATGGCTATCCAAGAGTCAGGTTTTTCATGTCCTCTGTCCAGGCTTTTCATCAGCGACATTATATAGTAACAGGAAATAGCTGGATAGATAGTCAGTTTCAGATGTTTTTGCCAGAGGGCTGGGCAATGCCCCTCTCAAATGATGTAATTTTTGTAAATACTTTCTCTCCTTAATAGATTAGCCTTTATGCAGAGAAAAAAAAAAAAAAAAAAAAAAAAAAAAAAAAAAAAATATTTACTTCGTGTGGAAAATATAATTCTAAGTTATACAAGTTTACTATGAAGAATTGAGAGCTACACAATGTTAATTTGGAAGCTGGGGACAAATTCCCTATTTTGAAAAATTTCCTCATCAAGAAAGACTCCTCTTAGCCCTTGGAAGAATCTAATTTGGTTAAATAAAAAATAATTTTTAATGTGAAATTCCAAAATTGCACAAAATTTAAGGTAGGTTTTAAGGAGAAATTGAGCCTCCTACAACACCTATGAATATAGATCAATGGCATCTCATTTGGACACACATCTCACATATAATTTTTTATTCTCTTAGAGGATCATACATATGGAATTATAGGTCATCTTACCACACTGAGTAGGAGAAAAAGAGTTGAAAAGGGATGCAAATTTTTGTAGCTTTAACACTTTGACCAACATTGAATTTTTGTGATTAGGTTTAGCTAGAACTGATTTGACTTGGCATTCTGGACTGGTTTTGGAGGCCCAATTATTTGGCACAAACATTGAGTGTTTTCAGGAGTTTTTACTACAATTTTCCATAGACTTTGACTTCGTATATGACTGCACACCTTCTCTCTTCATTGACCAAGTTTGACTATGGATTTTTGTACTATTTTGACTTTATTTTAAACCAGCAAAAGGGTCCAAGTATTTTTACCTTTGACCAAATTGTTTGGGAAGTTGTTTGACCACTGACTTATCACTGGTTAGGGAATATATTGCAACTACTAGGTGTTATTGAATTTCACTAGATTTGACAATATGATTAGATTTGAAATTTGGACTCTTCCGGTGAAGTTTTGGATATTAGTTGTTGGAAAGTCAAAGTTGTTTACCTTTAAACCTTGGATGGTGAATTGAATGATTGTACTCTCTTTGTTCAACATTTTATGAGAATCTAATGAGAAGAAAAAATTGAAAGGGTTTTCTCCCTTGTGGGTTTTTTCCTTGGTCTTTGACCAAATTTGGTGTCTCTTGTTATGGTTGCTTATTGTCTCTTGCTTCAAATTTATTTTACTGCTCTATCTATCTACAATTATTATTGATCATTAGAAAACTAAATCATTTTTAGAATATTTCTAATTAAATAAAAGGATTGGGTTAAAGTAATTGTAATAACATAACCCAGTGGAAAATTAACATGATATCAAAGCTAAGGTGAAGATAAGCCCAAGGAGACAAGAGAGAAGAGAAGTCAACTAAAGGGGCTTGTTTAAATTAGTCAATATGTCAGACCTCTTATTTCAAGGATTTTGAGAATTTGGGTGACTCATAAAACTTTATTGCTTGGAATATCAAGTTAGAAGTAATAGTGGATGAAAATGATGTCTTGTAATATGTGCAAGGGAATGTTCCTATACCTTCTAAAAAATCTCCTACTACTACCAAATCCAAGGAAAACAAAGGTGAGCTTAAAGATAAGAAAATTATCGTTGATGGTTTGCACGATCATATACTTGTCTATGTTGGTAGATTAAAGATACCTGAGGATATCTATGACAAGTTTGTTGCGATGTATGACTCTAAAATTTTGAATCACATCCTATCCTTGAAAAATCAACTCAAAGAGATGAAGATGGGCAAGAGAGAATATGAGAAATCTTATTTTATGAGGGTATATCGCTTAAGGGATCAATTATAAACTATCGGAGAGCCCATATATGATAGATATTTGGTGATCGTAACTCTTCAAGGAATTCCTACTATTTGGGAAAGCTTCATCACCACAATAAGAAAAAATAATAGTCTACCAAAATTTAATGACGTTGTTGGAAAATTAACTGAAGAAGAAACCACGAAGATTGCCAAAAGAAGGATTCAAAAGTGTGAATATGAAGAGATCTCTATATTATTTAATCAAGACAAGAAAATGAATACTATATGGCTTAAGAAGTCCCCCCCCCCCGATATTCCACTCACTCTAATAGAAGATTAAAAAGAGAATTATCAAAATTTGAGTACTACAACTTCCACAAGTATGTTCGTTATGCTTGAGAATGCCTATAAAACATGAATGTTCCCAGGTGCAATCATGGCTCCCACATCTAATCATAGAATAAAAAAAATAGTTTCAATGATATAAGAAGACGAAACTATCGAAGAATAATGGATGGTAGAAGAAAAACAGATCCTCTATATGACTTTGAAGAAGGTCATGATCCTTAAAAGAGGTCAAGGAAATCTAGGTATGAAAAGAATGGAACTATGTCAATATAAATATATACTTATTTCTACTTTTTCTAGTTCTTCCCCTCCGTATTCATATGATAGTTGGTTGGTATATAGTGGGTCTTCTACACATTTTTCTCGATATCGGGAAGTCTTATCAAATGTGGTTGTTAGGAAGAAAAAATTGAAAATCATCCTTGAAGGAAATACTACTAATCCTATGAAGGGTTTTACTTCTGTCAAATTTAATTTGGACTCTAGTGAATATGATTTTATTCATGATATGATGTATGTTCTAGGACTAAAGAAGGACTCGGTATCCATATCTACCTTGGAAGTCAAATGGATGAGAGTAGCCTTCATAAGAGGAAAAGTCCTCACCTCGGTTATGAAATCTCCCATGAGGGATGCCTTTACCTTGGGATCTAAAATTGGAGTACTCTATAGAGTCAATTGAAGACCTATGTTGGAAATGGTCCATGGCATAAACCATCAAAGTGAGATATGGCACCTAAGGTTGGCACATCTACAATATAATCCCTACCAAAATTGAAGAAGTTAGTCCTTGGGATCCCTACGAGCGCAACATTCCCCTCCAACAACAAAAATACTAGTTGTATTCTTAAAATTATTCACTCTTACCTTTGTGGACCCATGTGAGTGTGCCCTCGTGGTGTCCATCACACCCACATAATATTTATTGATGACTTGCATATAAAGTCATGGTTATACTACTTGTTGCAAAAGGATGAGGCTTTTGATATGTTCAAGGACTTCAAGGAACTAATGTAAAATAAAAGAGGGAATAATATCAAAGTATTTATGTTTGAGAATGATGGAGAATATATGTTAAATGAGTTTGTTGACTTTCACAAGAAATATGGAATCAAGAAGGAAACTATTGTACCTTATAATATCGAGCATAATTGTGTGGCTGGAAGAAAGAACATATCCACATAGAAGTTTCCCAAGCCTCCTTTGTGATCAAAAGTTGTCGAAGTTCCTCTAGGGAGAAGCTTCGAGTACAATTGTCTATGTTGAAAACACAGTTCCTTATAAAGCTTTGCATAAGAAGACTCCTTAATAATTTTCCATGGGTAAGAATCCCAACCTTAAACATATCAGGATATCTATTTTCCCTCTTTACTTTCATGTGCCAAAGGATAAGAGGAACAAGATGGAAATAACCAGAAAGAAAGGTACTTTTTTCACGGATTGTGAAAATTATAAAGAATTTAGAACATATATATTTGTTTAAAGGAAGATTGAGTTTATAAGGGATGTAACATTTGTTGAATATGTTGCCTTTGGAAAATCTAGGGACTTTCATTTCCCTCATCTTGTTTGGGAGATAAATGATGACATGGAATTACTAGAAGTTTCACTTATGCCTGAGTCAAAGATACATGTTGATGATGATCCCATGGAGCCCATGCACCCCTTTCATCGTCCTCCAACTGATCCCCCTTCTAGGAAGAGACCACTGTGGCTTCATCATAGATTACAAGATGCTAAGAGACACGTTCCTACAAAAGGGACCTTTAGAAGAACAAAGAAGCCACGTCTGTATTAGGCAAACATTGTCGACATAAGAACTATAATATATTATGACCGTGATACCTTTGAAGAAGTTGTCAAAATATAAGGTTTGGAAGGATGTCATGGCTGAGGAATATGAATCGATTATGAGGAATGATCTATGGGATGTTGTTCTTAGAGCTAAAGGAAAATCTACTATGACTTAAAAATGGCTATACAAAATGAAGTATGGAGCTCATGGAAGGATTGAAAAGTATATAGCAAGATTCATGGCTTGACTATTCTCCCATAAAGAGGGAGAAGACTTTGATGATATATTTTCTCTAGTTTCTTGCTACACTTCCATTCAATCAATTGCTTCCCTTACTCGTAGTCAAGGATGGACTCTTCACTAGATGGATGTAAATATGACATTTATTCATGCCATACTAGAGGAAGAAGTATATGTTGAGAAACCTTAGGGATTCGAATTGAAGGATAGGAAGACTAACATTTGTAAGTTGAAGAAATATTTATATGGTTTTAAGCAAGCATCAAAGCCCGGTATGCTCACATTGAGAGTTACCTAATGAATCTTGGGTTCTTGAGAAACAATGTTGACATGAACCTATAATTCAAACTGGTCAAAGGTATGCCTCTATTTTTTGTCGTATATGATTTGATATATTCTTGACAGCTACTGAGCCGTTCATGCACGAATGTAAGAGGGAGCTGGTCTCTAAGTTTGAAATGAAGGATCTTGGTATGGTGCATTAGTTTTTGTTACTATAGGTGTTGGAAAGACCTTGTGATTTTTTCCTTTTTCAAGGAAAATATGTTGTAAATCTAATGGAAAGATTTGGAATGGTAGAATACATCTCCTTGGAAACACTGATGGCGGTGAACTTCAAGAATTTGTTCGAATATATTTTTTTACCTAATGTAGAAGACCCATATAAGTACAATAGTTCTTTGGGGAATTGATTTTCCTTACCAAAACCCATCTATACATATGGTTTGTAGTGAATACTTTGAGTGAATTCATGATTGATATTTTTCATGCACACTAGATTGATGTCAATCACATACAAAGATATTTTAATGGGATTATTAACCTTAGCCTAAGATATATTATCGGTGATGTGTGACTTCATAGGTACACTAATGCTGATTTGGAAGGAAATGTTATTGATGGGAAGGGCACATTAGGGTGTTGCTTCAACTTTGGGGGTTTGCAATGATATTTTGGATGTTCAAGAAACAAAATTTGGTAGCTTTGAGGAAGCTTGATATAGAGTACATTAATGAATTGAGAATTTTGTGATCCATATCAAGTTTATTGAGGAGATTTTTCAGCAAAAATCACATCGAAATTAATTTGTCGACGTGTTTTGAACCAGCAAGTGTGGTTCATCATCAGGACAAGATGAATAACAAGGTCGTGGTTGCATGTTAAATAGGGAGAGTAGATCAACCAATAGCTAGAAGAAACAACCACTATTGACTAAGGAATTGGTTACAATGGACCGGGAAAGAGCTACAATTGACTTTGACCAAGAGATAGGGACAAGGAATTTAATGGCCAATAAATTAATTAATAAATTATATAGTTGTTATGTTAGGTCCCTATAATAATAGTGATTCCCCATTACTATTGTACTTGTATCCCTTATTAATATCGTTGTGGCCCTATTGTCCCCATATTGTTATTACTGTGCCCCATAAAATCCCTCTGTTATTATTTTGTGCCCTTATATTATTATTGTTAGGTTAACTTGGTTATATTGTGACCCCTTAGACTCCTATATATAGAAGGGAGGTTTTTTCATTTGAACCATCCAAGAATCATTCATTTATGTAATGTAAAGGAGGTTTCCCCCTTGAAGAGGCTAAATCCTATGACATTTATCTCTCTTTTCTATCTTTTTGTGAGCGGGTTTCATAACATTTGGTATGAGAGCTTTGGATTGTAGGGTTTCCTTGCTCCAAACAGGCCATCATGGAATTTGCACTATAACGTTTTTTCTGCAAAATTTCATATGCTAAAAAAAAAACCCATTTGGACCACAATTGTTATGAACCTTGGACCCAAATTTCAAAGCCTTTTGCACTATATTTGTAGAGATATGATCTGAGGAAGTTGGCCTTTTTGCAAACTCCTGAATTTCATTCCAAACAGGTCACCTTGGTAAAATAATCATAAATTTTGTTTCGAGAATCGAATTGACATTTCGTCAGAAGTTAAAGAAAGAGGACGGACTGTGGTTTCCTATGCATATCTTTTAGATCCAAAGGTCAGAACAATGACACATGGAACTTCATACAAGTTCACTATTCTAAAACTGTCTATAATGAGGTCATCTTGAGAGATCGTGCATCACTCTTTCTTGGAGGATCTAAATTTGATTAGATTGGTGGCATTGGAAAGTAGACACAGAGGGATATTGTAGGTGGAAATTTTAGAACAGGATGATCTGAAATTAGAGAGATACATCAGATTCAATATTGAGCTCCTACAAAGAGAAAAAAGGTGTGTAGTTTTTAATTTCTTGCATAACCTTATTTTGAAAAATTAGTTTGAAGAAATTCAAAGGGCATAGTAAAGCATTATTATCGGTAATTGATGCCCCGAGGAAAGAAAATACAAACACCTAGTAAGCAACCTGAAATCTCTAGCATGACTCATGAAGAACAGGAAGAAATGCAACATGATATGTCAAAATTACAAGACCAATTGCAACAAATATCACTTGCAGAAAAAGTAACAGAATCTAAGATGGATGGTTTAAAGAAAGATGTAGAAGCTAATATGTATGGCATGGAAGCTAAGATGTATGGAATGGATCCTAAGATGGATGGCATGGACGATAAGATGGAAAAATTGAAGATAAATTTGAATAAGTTGCTACAAGAAATGGTCACTAATGGTGAAAGGGTAGTAAAGGAAACTCATGATGAGAACAAAAGGAATGTTAATCATGATTTCATAGAATCTAATGTTGGATTGAAGACCTGCCATATTCCAAAAATCAATATGAGGAAGTTTGATGGCAAGGATCCCGCAACATGGATATTATATATGTAGCAATTTTTTGATCTCCATAATGTGTAAAACACACAAAAGCTACGTATTGCAACTTTATATTTGGAAACAAATTAGTTTGTATGTATTGATGGCTTTGATCCCGTAAAAAATTGTCACTTGGGCAATTTTTATGGAATAAATGACAACACATTATGAGGATACACAAAGCAACACATTTTTTAGCCAATTGATAAGTCTCAAAAAAAAGGGTTCAATGATGGAGAACATTGAGGACTTCCAAAAGTTGAACATAAGGGTAAAAGATATTCCAAAGGAGAATAGGATTGATGTGTTCATAGGGAATTTAAATCCAACATGAGCTTTGCCTTTGGGAACCTAATTCATTGGATCAGGCATTCGGGTTAGCAAGAAAAATGGAAAGCAAAATTATGGCAACCAGGAAGCCTACCACTCACAACTATAAAGATGGAAGTGTTGTTGTGCCTAGCCTTCCACAACCTATAAGGTTGATACCACAACAATTGGAAGAAAAAGAGAAAAAGGGCTTTGTTACAGTTGTGATAGAAAATATACTGAAGGTCATAAGTGTGATGAGAAGAAATTATTGTACATAGATTGTGAAGAGGAGGAAGAAAATGAACAAGAAAGGTGAAAAGAAGAGGATATACTCCAGGATAAAACCCTACATAAAGAAGAAATCAATCTGACCATATCTTGTAATGCATTAGCTAGAGTTACCACTCCTTAAACCATCAATATAGAAGGACATATCAAGAAGAAAAAGGTAATAGTGTTGGTTGATTCAGGAAGTACCCACAATCTTATTCATTGTAAGATAGAAAAAGAATTGAATTGATTCCTATATCTAGCACTAGAGTGTCAAGTGATGGTTGCAAGTGGAGGAACCATAAATTGCTCTGTAAAGTGCCATAATATCAAGCTATCCATGGGAGAATATGTATTTAATAGCCAAATGATTTCCATTCCAATGGGAGGTGCTAATGTTGTACTAAGAGTCCAATGGCTACAATGCTTGGGTACAATAACTTTTAACTTTCAAGAATTTTTCATGAAATGTTCTATGGAAGGAAAGGAAGTTGAATTAAGGGGTATTGCAAGGAAACTAGGAAGGATAATCAGCTATGACGGTATGATAAAACTTCTAAAAAAGGAATAACAAGGTGTAATTGCACAATTATGTTTGCTAGATGTTTCCACATCAAAATCATCTATTTCTCAAGATCTCCGAAAAGTGTTGGACAATCATTCCAAGGTATTTGAGACTCCCAAAGGTCTCCCACCTATTTGTGATCATGATCATGCTATTCATTTGACTCCAGAAAGTGTTCCTCCAAACATGAGGCCGTACAGATATCGCTATGCCCAAAAGAGTGAAATTGAATGTATGGTTGCAAAAATCCTAGAGGCTGGTATAATTCAACCTAGTTGAAGTTCTTTCTCTGCTCCAGTAGTATTGGTGCACAAGAAGGATGGATCATGGTGCATGTGTCCGAATTATAGGGAGCTCAATAAGCTCACTCTTAAAGATAAGTTTCCCATTCCTATCATTGATGAATTATTGGATGAATTTCATGGATCAATTTACTTCACCAAGTTGGATCTTCGTTGAGGATATCGTCAAATTAGAATGAAGATTGAAGACATTCTGAACACAGCATTTAGAACTCATGAGGGTCACTATGAATTTTTGGTCATACCTTTTGGCCTTACCAATGCACCTTCTATATTTCAAGGTTTGATGAATTCCATTTTGAAACCCTTCTTTAGAAAATTTGTGTTAGTATTTTTTGATGATATACTAATCTACAAGAAGTCTTGGAAGGATCATGTTGAACATGTTGAAAGGGTGCTCCAACTATTGGAGGAGAAACAATTATATGCAAAAAGATCCAAATGTTTCTTTGGAGTGCA
Source organism: Pinus taeda (assembly GCA_000404065.3). Classification (NCBI taxonomy): domain Eukaryota; kingdom Viridiplantae; phylum Streptophyta; class Pinopsida; order Pinales; family Pinaceae; genus Pinus; species Pinus taeda. Next base: position 23,608 of record APFE030294096.1, on the reverse strand, counting down.
AGAGGTGGAATATCTGGGTCATATTGTATCTCATGAAGGAGTTATGGTAGACCCTAGCAAAATTTAAACCATTAAGGAATGGAAAA
>APFE030294096.1:3817-23502 GCA_000404065.3 Pinus taeda | reverse complement strand
ATTTTATATAAATAAATAAGCAATTATATATATCTATAATATACTATATATATATATATATATATAACAGAAGAAAAAAAGGGAAACAACAAACTAAAAGATGAGGGAAAATATGAGCAGAGAAATCAAAACAAGAGAGAAGCAGGGGGGTGAGCTAGGAGGAAAGGGGAGGAATACAACACCTACTGATCTTCCATCCATCATCCCTGTTGAGATTTATTAACAAAGATAACAAATAAGTTGATTAATTTATTAACCATTAAATTTCCGGTCCCTATCTCTTTGCCAATGTCAATTATAGTTGTTGCATTGTAACCAATTCCTTGGTCAATAGTAGTTATTTTTCTACTCGTTGTTTGGTTTGCTTTCCCTATTTAACATGCAACCACAATTTGTTTATTCATCTTGTAAAGATGATGAACAACACTTGTTGGTTTGAAACATGCCAACAAATGAATTTTGATGTGATTTTCACCTAAAACTCTCTGCAATAACCAAAGTACATTACTGCTAGCATGGATGAGGTAGTTTATTTACGGAAGCTCTTTGAAGAGTTGTTCTAGTAGGTCTTGGATGTGATCATCGTATATTGTGATATCAAGAGAGGGATCCGATTGACAAAGAATCTCGTATTTCATTATAAGTGGAAGAATATTTGAATAAGGTATCATTATATGAGACATGGTGTGGAGAGGAGTAGTAGGGCTCCATCACATTTTGACTAATGAGTGTATAAGAAATATAATCCCGAAGTCCTTGTTCAAAGGGAAGTTATTGGGATCAAGAGAGTAGCTTTGACTAATCACTGTGACCCGCTTGGGTAACAGTCCTAGCAGATTTATAACATTGAGTGTGTTATTACCCCTTGTTTATATACTAGGCTGAGGAATGGAGTAGTAAGGGCTCCTGGGGTTGAGGGACCTCTAGAAATAGGATTGTTCTAACACTTACCTCATGGTAAGTAGTATCATTCCTACTGTTTATCAATAGGATAGTTGATATCCTAAAAACATGTTTGGTATCATCTTTCCTATTGGAATATTTTTGGACTTGATAGAGTATATCCTAGTTGGAACGCAACCTAAAAACTGGGCTTCTTCGGATTGTTCCTCCCCATTTGGCCAATGGGTTGAGATGTGACTTGCAATAGTCATAATTCTTATGATTTATGGTAAGTAGTATCCTACCCAGGTGAGAGGATGCAAGTGTTCCACCACTGAATCTTGAGGATCAAGTTGGGAAGATCAACATACAATAGGATAGTTGGGATCCTTACCTCATCATATGTTGTATTCTACATATTTTACCATTGATAGGATAATTCTGATCCTTACCTTACATGGTAAGTCATTTATTTCCTATCGTCCTTAGAAAGAGGGTGGTAGCTTGAGCTCCCCTATGATGTCAAATTATTCTTATTTTAGATCTCAGAGTGCTAAATAAAGATGAGTAGAGATGAGAAAAAATGATTTTGACTTGATAATGACGAGACAATTCAGATGATATTTATGATATAGTTATAAATTTATCTCTAGATGAGAGGGAGTGTTAATTTGGAAGCTTAGGGAAAAATTCCCTCCTTTAGATAACCTCCCACATCAAGAAACACCCCCTATCCATTGGAAGACTTTAATTTGGTTGATAAAAATTAATTTTTTTACATGAAAACCCAAAATTGTACAAAAATTTAAGTTGGCATTAAAGACAAATTACGTCTCCTCCAACAACTAAAAATAAAACTAAATGGTACCTCATTTGGACACACATCTCACACTTTATTTCTTCTTCTCCATGAGGTTTGGATATCTCAAATTCAAAGTCATATTTTCACATGTTTAGGTAGGAGAGAGAGGGAGAATTAAGGAGGGTTGAAAATCTATCGGGCTTTAGCACTTTAACAAACTTAGATTTTTTATGATAGGCTTAGCTTGACTTGATTTTATTTCAGAGTTTGAACTTATCTTAGAGGTTTATTTAGCACAAATATTGAGGTTTGCTCAAGACATTGACTACAATTGACCATAGATTTTGACTTCAAATATGACCACAGACATTCTCTCTCTATTGACCAAGTATGGGTGTGGATTTTTTGGATTATTTTGACTTCTTTTTTACCAACAAAAGGAGTCGAGTATTTTCACCTTTTACCAAGATATTTAGGAGGTTGTTTGACCATTTACCTATGACTAGTTAAGGGATATCTTTTTTATGTTGACTATTGACTTTGACCAGATTTGATGGTTTGGCGATATTTCACTTTTCAACACATCTCTTTTTTAGATATTAGTTATTGGAAATTCAAAGTTATTGACCTTTTATTCTTGGATGGTGGCTTGAGTCATTGCACTCCCTTTGTTGAAAATTTTATGACAATATAATAAGAAGAAGAATTTTAAAAGTTTCCCCCCTTGTGGGTTTTTCCCATGGTCTTTGACCAAATTTGGTGTCTCTTGTTATTGCTATTGATTGTCTCTTATTGTACATTGTATTTACTATTCTATCTAAAATTGTTATTGATAATTGGAAGACTAAATGCATTTTGAAAGATTGCTAATTGAAGAACATAATTGGGCTAAAGTGATTGTAACAACATAGGACAGTGGAGAATTCATAAACAAGACTCCTATGGACGTGAATTCTTAGCACATAATCAATGCATCTATGATGATAGCAATACTTGTATTAGATTTTAATTGTCCAAGACCTTAAAAAAAATAATTTTTCAGGAGATCCATCTCATTCTCTATTTGATAAGACCCTTGAGGCACTATGAAACAAACAACAAGTTTGATGGATCATTTAGGAAGAAGATATTTAAAATGTATTTTTATGTATAACATGTTCGAAGAACTATAAGAGAAGCAAAGTGTTTACAATAAAAAAAAATGGTAGCTAAACCTGGGACACATACAAACCTCACATGGCACTTCATTTATTATAAAAACCAATCCAGCTAAACAATGAGACTTCTCAAGAAACAACACAAGTATTGCTAAGGTGAATGCATTTTTATATAACAATAAGGCCAAAAGAACTAAAGTGGCCAAAAGGACTTAGGTAACTTTATCCACAATGAACTATGAATTAAACTAAGTACTTAAAAATTATGGAAGCTTTTGCATTAGGAATGTGTGTAATCTCAACAAGCACCAAGCATTAAACCTCAATAATATAATATTAAAAACGTGTTGTTGGGAAAAATTGAAGAAAAGTCTCATTCAAGAGGACAAACCTATGAAATTTGTTTTGGTTCATTGGAGGGTCACATTGCTAAATCAAAAGTCTATATAATCTATAGAAGGAACAAAAAATATGATATTTTGTGAGCTATGTTGAAGAACTGTGATGAGATATTTGAAGGAATATCTCTATGGCACTAGGATGTGAAGTAGCCATGCAATGTGAGGGTTTCTTAATTGAACCTAATTTGATGTATGAAGTATGCAAAAATAAGCATAATTTAAGGTTTATTTGTGGACCTATAAAGGTCATATGAAGACATACTCATGAGGAAATTTGAAAATAATTCTTATGAATCAAATAACAGATTTGACATTACCTACCATGATGAGAAATCCAAGTCTATTATGCACATATTTGTTGGAGTGACTCAAATCTATATGGTTCATATTGTTGAAGGTTTTAGGAAACTATAATTAAATAAAGATGACATAAATTCAAATAATCTCTGAACTAGATCTCTCTGTTAGATAGACTATAGGGATGGAGTACTGACATTAAAATAATGTACATGTAATTTTTTGCAAATATAGTGCATTTAATGCTAACGATCTAGTTTTCTCTTTAAAATTGGTATTGTATTATATAAGGGGTATGTTTATGTATATTATATCAATGATATTTTAGCATCTAAAATATGTCCTTCTATATAAAATCTAGGCTTCTAAAATTTAGGAATGAAGTGAATTCCCTCTTATGAATAGAAAGATTTCTAATGACATTTATAGGTTTGGCAACTAACTCTAAAGTATTATTGTAGAATTTGTAATTATTAAATGGAAGATATTAAAGACTTTGTATAATATAGTACTTGAATTAGAAAAACCCTAGGGAAAAAAACCTAACTAATCATTTCCATTGTAAAAAGAAAACCTATCTCTTGAGAATTTGAGGAATGACATCATATTGATACAAGGTTGATGAAAAGGTCTAAGATTAAGAGGGAGCTAACTCTCTTGAAAGAGATAACCATTCTAAACATCCCTTCTTGAATAATGTTGTTATTTTATCTTTGTACTTTTCCTTTAATTCTCTCATCGTCATCTAATAAATGTTGGAGGCTAAGAATGTATCTATCCAATCTTAGTTAATAGATGCAAGAATTTGAATAACATGGAAAAAAATGACAATTAAGGAGGAAGAAGAAGTAAATTAGATGGGAAAAAAAGAAAAAGTTCACCTACAATAATGAGAAGATGGTGCTCTGATTGGTTTGGTTCAGGAACACGTTAATTGAGGTTGACACTACTAATGATGACAAGGATATTATTGATGATATGGAGATGATACAATTTCCTCAAAGAGTGAGAAACATACTTTTGTTGCAATACAAAGAAAGAATGTGTGAAAGCTTATGCAATCAGTTGTAAATATGTTTGGCTCCATAATTTGTTTCATGAACTATTTGATGACATTTTTCATTGAAAGCTACATAAATGTTGTTAGATAACCATGAAGGTTGAAGTTATTTATGATTCAAAAGTATTATGAAGATAGGATTTTGGAAGCTACAAAAAATATCCATGGAAGAACAAATAGTTGATGCATTGATGGGTATTTTTTAGAAAATCTTAGGATTGTGTTTATTTATGCCTATTTAATAGGGACTAAGGATCTCCCCCCCTAGAGAAGAGGTTGTGAGGGTGGAGATTGTATTCTACCTGTCTCATCTATTATGGCTAGGACTAAGAATTATAAGCCTAATAAAGGCACTAATAGGGAGAATAGTGGATTACATAAGCATATGGGACCAATATTCTTTGATGATTTATATTTGTTGAATAATAACCAGGATAATTCAAGTACGTTAATCCAAGATAAAGATAGTCCGGAGGACCAATAATTCCTGGTGTCAAATATTGTGACAATGGCTTACAAAATGCTCCATTGATGACATACTTGGTGAGCATTTGAATGGGGTATCTGCTTAGAGAGGGGGTTGTGTCAAAATTTATGCCTCCGAACAATATGCTTTGGTATAATCGATAGATAGATCATGTAAGTCTAGGCCTTTCTCTTTTGAAAATTTTAGCTATAACGATGTAAATCATCATTAATGTTTATCCATCTCAATCCTTTATTATATAAATATTTCAACTTAAGGGTATCCTAGTTATCAGGTGTGTGTTATATTCTTTCCGCCACTAGTCGCACGCACGAGGGGGTCACAGGGGTGTCATAAGGGGGGAGTATCCCTTCCTATCGATGGATTTTCAAGGGGGCAGTAGCCCCCCTATATGAGGTCCAGGGAAATGCCCTAGGAAATTTTTTTGGACCCTATAATGGGTGGGAGGACCTACCTAAGGTTTTGTGCATGGGTTTTACACATGGCTTTCAGCATGATGATTTTATGCCTATGGTATATAGATCCTGTCAATGGACCTATGTTTATGTTGTAATCTGGGGTTAATGTATTGAAGTTAATGAATGCTCCAGTATGTATATTTATGTATTATAACATTGAAAGGAATATAATGAAAAATCAATCTCGTAGTCCTGGTTTTGGGATCGAGGGGAAAACCTTTTTGTATTTTTGTTTTATGATTTATGTTATTTTCATTATTTATATTTTGTTTTCAGAATTCATATGTAGGTAATTTATGTACAGGGTTAAAACCTACATTTGGTATCATGGTTGTTTCGGCTTCAATGGGATGCCTTTGCTGTTGAGGGGTTTTGCTTCGGCCTGTGGTAGGCACAATTCAATGAGTGATCTACGAGATCAATTTTTGTAGTGAAAGAAGATGACGAGTATGAGAGAGATAGAGATTGATAAATTTAATGGTCAAAGTTTTGATTTTTGGAAACTTAAGATGGAGGATCTGGTGGTGAATAAAGGTTAGTGGACTGTAGTATATTTAAGTACTAAACCAACAACAATATCAGATGAAGATTGGGTGAAGTTGGATTGGAATGAAAAGAGCACAATATGGTTTTGTATCTTAGATTTAGTGTTGTTGAATATATCTTGGGAAGCTGCGAAAAAGGATTTGTTGGATAAGGTAGGGATGTTTTACTAATCTAAGTCTCTAGTGAATGCAATTTTAGTACATAAAAGGTTGTATAACCTAAGGATGAAGGATGGTGACTTGTTGATAGAGCATCTCAGCTCCTTTAATTCTATGGTAAGCCAGTTGTTATCTGTTGATATTAAAATTTCAGAAGAATATAAGTGCATCAGTTTGGTGTGTTACTGATCAGATTAGTGGGATAGTCTGGTTGTTACAATAGGTAGCAATGCAAATTCCTCAAAGTTTGATGATACAGTCTCATCGTTGTTGTTGGAGGATATGAGATGGGAAAATATTGAGGGCCAGAATGGAGATGCCTTATATGTATGAGGATGGTCGTAGAATAGAAACAAAAATATGTCCTTGAGTGGGATATCTAAATCTAGAGGGAGATCTAAATATCCATGAAAAACTCTAAAGATTTGTTGGAAATGAAGAAAGGAAAGGCACTACAAAAAGGACTATAGATTGAAATATCATGAGAAAGGAAAGGGATTTGATGATGCTCCTTTTGTAGAGGTGAAAGCCACCTTAGGTAAAGGTGGTGTTGTGTGCTTGGATTCTTCTTTGAGTACACATGTAGATAATGAGGTATTGTTGATTGAGTCAGGAGTCATTTCACTTCACTCCCCATAAGGAGTGGTTTTGCGAATATGTGAAATATGATGGTAGTGATGTATTCTTAGAGGATGATAGGAAGGCTATAATTGTGAGACACAGAAAAGTCAACTTGAAGTTGAAAGGTGGAAGAATTAGAACACTTTTGGTGTTCTACATATTCCTGCATTAGCTAGAAATCTGATTTTTGTTAGCAAGTTCGATGATGGAGGCGTAAAAAAAATTGTTCGAGAAATATACCTACAAGATGGTTCAGGAATCATTGGTATTGATGCATTGAGTTCAAATTTGAACACTATACAAGCTTTTGGGTAGTACAATTATTGATGGGTGCAATTTTTCTATGGTTCCTTAAGTGGAGCAGGAAATGTTGTGTTCTCTAGAGAAAAGACCATGCTATGGTATCAAAGTCTTAGATGTATGACATGAAAATTCCTTTGAATACTTAATTGTAATGGTATGGTAGAAGGTATTTCTAATTTCTCTCTGGGTTTTGATTAATGTGAACATTGTGTATATGGGAATCAAAACTAGGTGAGTTTCCCCTCTAGTGCTAAGAGGTAAAAAGGGATATTAGAGCTTCTACACAGTGATGTGTTTGGAAATGTGTTGGTTCCATAAATGGGTAAGTATATGTACAATGTATCATTTATAGATGAATTCTCAAGGAATACATGGATATATTTCCTCGTGAATAAGTCTAAAGTCTTTTACAGGTTTAAATAATTTAAGGCTCTCGTGCAAAACCATATAGAGAAAAAGATAGCAGTACTAAGAACATATAATGGTGGAGAATTATACAAAAAGGAAAATAAAGAGTTCTATAAGAAGTGTGGTATATCATGGAATATGAATACTCCATACACACCCTAGAAAAATGAAGTTGCAAAAATAATGAACAGGACATTGATGGAAAAGGAAAGAAGCATGCTCAGTGGTGTCGGGTTAGGAGAAGAGTTCTGGAAAAAGACTATGGACATTGCATGTTACCTAGTTGATATATCACATTCACTAGCATTTGAGGATAAGACTCCACATGAGTGATGGACTCATAGGAAACCCTCTCTTTCAGATCTAAGGGTATTTGGATGTGATGCATATGTACATGTTCCAAAGGAGAAAAGAACCAAGTTGGCTAGTAAATCTGAAATGTGCATCTTTATTGGGTATAAGGATGGTTTAAATGGTTATAAGCTTTCGAACCTAGAAACAAGGAATGTTGTGTACAACCGAGATGTGGTATTTAGAGAAGTTAAATATGTTATTAAACATGAAGTCCTACCAATGGAACCTGAGAGGATAGAGTTTCAGGTAAATTAGGAAGAATGATACACTACCATAGAACATGAATTAGAAGATGAAGGGGCACAAATTCCTGCTGTGAGAAGATAAGTTCAAGAAACAAGGCAACCAAAAAGGTATAGTACATCTTTCTTCTCTTCAAATTTTTCTATATCTGTTACTGATGATGAACCTATAACTATTAGGGACACAGTAGATTCACATGATGGAAAACTCTAGAAAGTGGCCATGGTTGATGTAATGAAATCCTTTGAGAAAAATGAGCTTGGGATTTGGTGGAGTTTTCAGTTGGAAGGAAACCCATTGGAAGAAAATGGGTGTTTAAGAAGAAGATGATGACAAAGAAAAGCTGGAGAAATACAAAGCTTGGATGGTAGCATAACGTTATTCCCATGTGTGAGGAATTGATTTTGGTGATATTTTTCCTCCTACAACAAAGCTAGATTCTATTAGATTACTTTTATTTGTTGCTGCTACTTTTGATTTATGGGTAGAACACATGGATGTGAAGACATCATTTCTTCATGGGGATCTGGAAGAAGAGATCTACATGAAGAAACATCAACCATTTTTAGTGAAGGGAAAGAAATAATTCGTATGCAGGTTAAAAGGGTCTGTGCATGTATTAAAACAGTCACCAAGGATGTGATATCATAAATTTTGTACATATATATGGGGACTTGGCATCACTAGAAGGAAAGAAGATCACTGTGTGTATTTTAAATTAATTGGTGACTGTGTTATTTATCTCTTCTTACATGTGGATGCTATGTTTTGGATTTGAAACGAAAAAGTAATTATCGAGGATTTCACTAAATTTTGACACTACAAATCGATTTAGAGATAGATGGGGTCTCTGAATCCATCTGTACTGTTAAAATTTAGAGGCAAAGGGGATGATTCCCCACATTCATAGATGACGTCCACAATAAACTTGTTAGTGTGCACTGACACACCTTACCCAAGACACTAGATATAGGCATTTGTTAGTGTAAAACTAGCCAAATACCCATCAACGTTGATAACAAATTGTTTAACTAACCCTTACTTTCCCTCCGAAAATACTAAAGAAATAATTTTCCAAATTTGTGAATATATGTTAAAAATAACTATAACCAACTTAATTATAATTTAATTATAAACTTATTGTTACATGTTATTCTGCATTGATATAAAAGTGCTTGTTTACTAATCTATTCAACCAAAGGGATTACATAAATTATATGATTCACTAAAACGAAACGTGAAAAAATTCTACAAAACAAACAGGAATTATAAATCTTAAATATAGCTTAAAAACAAATTAATATATTTTTCCATTTTCTTATTTTACAAAAGAATATTTTGTTTTTGTTATTTTCCAAAAAAATAAAAAACTTCTCAATTTCACAACTTCATACCTATTTAAAAAGCTAAAGACTCTTTAATATCTTAAAACAAATCAAATTGGAGGGAAAAATAAAAGAAAAACTAAAAAAAAAGGATCAAAGTGGTGAAGGGAAAAATCAAAGAAAAGATAAAAAACAAAAATCGAAGTGGTGGAGTGAAAAATCAAAGAAAAGATAAGAAAAAGAGTGAATTCTTTTTTCTCTCACATCCATACAATTCAATTATTAGAAAACAACACAGTATGAAAGAAGCCAAACAACGAGAAAGGGACATTTTACATGTTAATCTAGATAATATGTTAAGTGTTTTGGGATCTTTGGAGCCATTTTCTCTCTATATTTGGTTTTTGAACTAAAGTCTGATTCGATTTTTTGGGTTTTTGGGGAGTTTTGTTTCATGGTTTTCCTGAGCTTAGTCTAGGCATAACATTCACAATTAGGTGTATATTTTGCAGTAGACCAATGGATTGGTGGATTTTTCCCTACAACTTCATGAAGCTTTGGTGTATGATGGTATGAAGGGTTTGGCACGAATTCTGGAAGAGGGCATCAAAGAGGATTGTTTGATGAAATGTGAAAGTAATATGTGGTGCCCAATTGGTTTATGATGGCAAGTGCCATATAGGCTTGTGCCCATTTAGGAGCTTTGTAACAAGGCATGTGGATCCATGATTACATCACTAGAAGTGGGTTTGACTTAGATGTTTTTATTGGAACTTCACTCATCGATATGTATGAAAAGTGTAAGAGTATAGATATTGTCTTTTTCTTGTTTGAAAAAATGCTTGAAAGGGATACAGTCTCTTAGAATTTCATGATTACTACATATATGGTTAATGGGAATGAAAATGAAGCTTTGATGCTACTTAGATGAATACAATTGGTAGTCACTAAACCTACTTGTTCCCAGTTAGTAGCTATGCAATGGGGTAAGTGGGACCATGGTTATAATATTAGAACAAGATTTGTGTATGATATTTTAGTGGGGACTGCTCTCATAGATATATATGCCAAATGTGGAAAATAGAACCGTCACACCAATTTTTTTATGAGATGTCTAAATGAGACACAATTTCCTCATTGCATAAATATTATGTCTAAAGATTATTCCATGTTTGAATTGATCATATGATGGATATATTTATCAACATGCATGGAAATTCCCAATGTAACATGTTCTACCTCATTTATGGATAGCTAAGCAAGTGGTATGATATATGACCTCTTAAGCGAATCATACTTGGAGATAAATGAAGTTCAGCAGAGACGGAACATATTTAAAACTATTGATAGAACAACTTCAAAGATATTAGATTGTGACCAAATGTTCTTATAAAGTGCAACCTTTAAGCAAAGCCCCATGTTAAAAACACTTCCCTTGTATCCCTATCTAAACCAATTAACCTTGTGAATAGTTTGGGGTCGAGACAATGAATGAGATAAACATGAAAACAAATGGTCAAATAGATATATACATAATTATGAAGCTTAAGAGCATGCATCCAAGGTCCATCACATGATGCTTTATGCTCATGAATGAGGAGACCCTTTAATGAATTAGAGTTTCATTTATGCAGTATAATACCATGTATATCATATTGTTATTCACACAAAATCTCAGTATAATAAGAAAAACATCTAATACATAATGTCCATTGCATGGGCCTCCCAATGAGCTAGTAAACCTGCAAACACATTGGGTTTTGTGATAGATTCATTATTTCTTACTGTGTAAATAAAGGAATATATGCTCGAAATACTCTTCCATGCAAATGAGATCATATAAACAAATGCTCTCCATGCAAGCCAATCTCTATGCATATCCAACAAGTTAGGTCTCGATAACTTTTCCCTCTCTTCTCTTCAACTAAATTTTACCTAAATTAATTACATGCAGCTGAATTCCCATGAATGCAAAAATAGTTAGGTCTCGGGTCCTTTCGGTAAGAAAAAAGAAAGGAACTATGTTCTACTTAGAATGACCTGATTTAGTGGATATGGATTCAACAAAGCTCCCATGAATCTACAATAATAAACCATACCTTATCAGTTCTCTCGTCATCCTCATTAGGATTCAAAATATAGGATGCCACATGCAAAAAAGGAGTTTATTTTATACCCTTTGTAACCTTAGCAATCCTTACAAATCTCTCACAAAATTTAACTCTGAACCTTTTCCAAGTAGCAAATGGGTTCTTAATTTGTATAACTTCAAATTTATGCCTAAAATATAGTACAAAAATTCAAATGAGTGTATAAGCAATCACATTAAATATTTGTTTTACAATTTAGATGCTATAGAGTGTAGATTATGGAACTTAATATGGCTACTTGGATTCTATTATTTAATTTGACAAAATGAAATATAAGATGGGATAAGATAATTTTGTTGATGTCTAATGAATGGATAGGATGATATAATTTTATTGATGTCCAATGAATGACCATGAAAAGGTCAATGGGACTGCTATTGAGTACATTAATGTCCATACAAAGTGGGAGAGCACAAGTCATTCCTAGAAAAGAAAGATAACAAAATTACTACTCATCTACACATCATCAAAGATATATAATTGAAACAGCCAAGGACAAAGTACAACGCTTTATTGCATAAGCATGATGAACTGAGAGGACTATTGAGAACTCAAGGATGCCTCTCAAGCTTCACAACTAAGGGCTAAGAAGTGAGACAACCAGCTAAGGATGAGGAGGGACTGAATGAGTCAAATGTAAACTCTCATCTAGAGAAGTCAGTGACTCCCCTAACGTCCAAGATAATAGAGAAGAAAATACTATTATGTGACCCACTAGAGGACATGAAAAAATTGGAAGAGTTGGTCTATGACACACCGTATTGTCTAAAAGATGAAATTACCATCAAGATCAAGAGGGAGAGCATAAGTCATTCCTAGAAAAGAAAGATAACGAAAAAAACTACTCAAATCTATACCAATAAATATATACAAATCAAATAGCTAAGGACATAGTAGAATGCTTTGTTGCATAAGCAAGATGGAGTGAGAGGACTGTTAATAACCCAAGGATGCCTCTCAAACTTCATGACCAAGGAATATGAAGTGATATTACCACCAAAGGCTGAGGAGGGACTGACTGAGTCACTCCTAACCTCTCACCTAGAGACCTCAATGATTCCCCTAAGAACTAGTAGCATAGAGAATAAACCACAACTATGTGACTGATAAGAGGACCTGTGAAAATTAGAAGAGGTGGTTTATGGCATGCCCTGTTGTGTACAAGATGAAATTTCCATAAATATCAAGGGGATTCTGTCTATTTGTTGGTGTTGTGAGCGCTATCTCTATATCCAGAAGAATATTTCCATATGGATCTCATTGAGTGGTCAGTGGTGATTACGCAAGAAATCTCGCATCTCATGGATTTAGTGCCAAGAATGATGGTGTTGTCTACCTATTTTGGCTCCATTGTATTCCTAGACTTGGAAATTTTGTTATACATTGTTGTGAAGTTTAGAAATGGTTTTAAAAGTGTCCTTGGATACATGCATTTTCCTCTTGAGTTTGGAATATAAATTAATGAATTTATTATTTGTAAACTACAATCTGCTTGAGGTTGGAGCTTCCTTTCACAATGTTTGCACAAACATAGGAAAAAGCATTCCATGCCACTTGAGGATGAGGAGGGAATAACTAACTCACTCCTAACCTCTCAGCTAGATACCTAATGGCTTTCCTAACATCAAAGATCATACAGAAGAAACTATTGTTATGTGACTGACTAGAGGACCTAAAAAAATTGGAAGAGATGGTCTATGACATGCCCTGTTGTCTATAATATGAAATTATCATCATGTTAAAGAGGAGTTTGTATATATATTAGTGAATTCTATTAAGTACGTTCATTTCCATAGAAAGTGGGAGAGCACAATTCATTTCTAGAAAAGAAATATAACAACAAAAATACTCAACTCTATATCATCAAATATATACAAATCAAATAGGAAAAAAACAGAGTACAAGGATTTGTTCCATAAGTAGGATGAAGTGAGAGGACCATCGAGAACCAAAGGATGCCTCTCAAGCTTCACAAACAAAGACTATGAAGTGAGACTTCCACCTGAGGATGAGGAGGGACTGACCAAGTCACTCCTAACATCTCAACTAGAGACCTGAGTAATGCCCCTAATATCCAATATAATAGAGAAGAAAATATTGCTATGTGAGTGACCATAGGACCTCCAAAAATTGGAAGAGTTGGTCCATGACATGCCTTGTTGTCTGAAATATGAAACTACCATCACAGTTAAGAGGTGTTTCTCTACCTATTGTTATTGTGAGTGTTATCTATATATCCAAAACAATATCTCCATATGGATTTCATTGACTAATCACTAGTGGTCACATGAGAAATCACACATCCCATGGATTTAGTGATAAGAATGGTGGTGTTGTTTGCCTATATTGGTACCCTTGTATTCTTATACCTGGCACTTTTGTTAGCATCGTGATGAAGTTTATAAATGGTGTCAATGGTGTCCTTGGATACAAGCATTTTCCACCTGAATTTGGAATACAAACTAATGCATTTATTATTTGAAAACTAAAATATGCTTGAGATCGAAGCTTTCTTTCACAATTTTTCCATAGACACTAAAAAACTCATTCCCTGCCACCTAAGGATGAGGAGGGAATGGCCAATTCACTCCTAATATCTCCTCTAGAGACCTCAGTGACTCCCCTAACATCCAATATCATAGAGAAGAGACCACTAATATGTGACTGGCCAAAGGACCTGTAAAATTGGAAGAGATGATCTATGACATGCCCTATTGCCTAGAAGATATCATCAAGCTCAAGAGGGTTTTGTCTATCTGTTGGTGACTTCTATTAGGTACATTCATGTCCAAACAAAGTGGGAGAGCACAAGTCGTTCCTATTAAAGCAAGATAAAAATGGAACTACTAAACTCTACATCATCAAAGATATACAAGTCAAACAACCAAAGACAAATTACAAGGCTTTGTTGCATATGAAGGATGAAGTAGGAAGACCATTGAGAAGCCAAGGTTGCCTGTCAAGATTCACAACTAAGGACTAGGAAGTGAGACTACCACCTGTGTTTTTCTTCACTTCTAACGTCGTTATCTTTTCATCTGAAATGTTGGCATACATCGTAGGGTAAAATATTTTAATATGATTGACTCTAAGCTTAATCTAAGACCATGATTCCTTTGGGGTCGTTTGTTTCATCACCATAGTTGGATATCTAATTAGTAGTTTCATTGTTGTGAGTGTTTGCTTGGCCCAAAACATGTTGGTAAAACATCCATTCTCCATCATACATCTAACCATCTCTGTGATGGTTCACTTACATATCTTAACTACTCTATTTTGGTGTGGGATGTAGGTTATAGTAAATTATCTTTTGATCCCATACTCAGTTCATTAAACACTTAAAGAATTAATTTTTTAGAATGTTCACCTACATTTGTCCACTATAGTGCTCAACAAACAGAAGGAAATAATTAGCACTATTGACTCGTTGTGTTTATCTATCATCAAACATCTACATGAACCAATTGACATCAAATTTTTAATGGTTGGAATCAAATTTCAAAGGAACTTATAACTATGAAAGAAAATGATAATTATATGATATAAATTAACCTTAAGGGAAATATCTTCAAAGCAAATGCATAAAACCACACTACCATGAAAATAATTCACTTGATACAACCAAGAGATTTAGAGAGCTAGATTCAAACATAGTTATATCAATCACATATTAGCTAGGACATTTCTTGCATCATGACACGTGATAGGTAATAAACTTCCATTAAATTTCCTGATTTCACTATAGGTGGTTTGGTCAAGACTTTGTGGATGAAAGAACAAGAGGGTTTGTCTTGCCAATGTTGTGTAAAGAATGAATTGTCTAACCCTTCCTTGACTCCTAACTTCTGAACTATCGTCGCAGTATGACTACTAGTCATACTATTTCTAAGAGGATAAAGCTTGAAAGTATTTTTGTCGTTTAATTTATCCTCTTTAACTCAATGGATCTCAACATGTTGGAAAATATGTTTAATTTGTGTTATATATCATTTTCCCACCAAAAAAAGGGGCTCTTATTGTTGTTTGGATAAAGAACAAAAAAATATCCCTCTTTACCATTGTATAAGTTGGAAAGCCTATCCTTTAGTGAAATATCCTTTATTTCATTATTTCAGCTAACCATTTGAATATTTGTCCCTCACCATATCTTTAAACCCCTAATAATGTTATTCCTACAAACTATCTGAAAGGCCTTGCAGGTTGTACAAATATTCTATAGAAATATTTTTTCAAATTTTTTTGTCTATTGACAAGGATACTGGGGGGAGGCCCAAAATGGAAGAAAACGATGAACATTGTAAAATTGTCCACAATTTTACTCTTTATAAATTCATCTTTAACATGCTTGTAGCATGTTTTCAGATCATTGTGTTAATATTGTTTATGGGAGGGAAAATCAACATCATTTCAACTTGTAAATCTTCCCAGATACATGAAAATAAATCCATCATATTATGACAATTTTGTTTTCTTTACCTCAAGCTCTCCACTCAAATTCCTTCCACCAAAAGTAAGATCTTTCAAACCTTTTATGCTAATCACCCAAAACCCTTGTCACATTTAATTAACAATTGAAAAAACATCATCCACATGCCATCCGAATTCTTGAATATGTTTTCTATGTCTTGTACAATAAGACCTATGATCCCTTGGAACTTATACAACCCGTCCATGCCTACGCAACATAACTTGACAATCTCCAACATTTACAGCTGGCAGATTTCTCCCAATAAACACTGCAATTAGGGTTGTTGTACTTGATTATAGAACAATGTGAAGTAAAAAATCCTTAGCAAATGATTTTTTTGTCTATGTAAAAAAATATAATTTCATTTTCCAGTGCTAAGGAAAATTCAGGATTCACTACAATGAATCGGGATAGATTGTCATTAATAAAATGGGTAGAATTTTTTCCTCCAACACCCTTTAGAAGACAACAAGACATTAACCAAAGGAAATCTGGCCATATGTTTTTGAAAAAATCAACAATGCATAAATTTACAACTTCCATGTTTTCATAACCTCCTATTATCATACCAGAATTAAGAGTGGGGATTCATATAAACTCTATTGCCAACCATTCTCTATTTTTATTTCAAACAATGCTGGAAATAATCATGCAATATCTATATTACCCCACTATGACACTGCTAGAACCCTTCAAATATTCTTAGCAATATACTACTGTAGCATTCGCCTTATTAGAGCATGGCCAAGGTGGTAGTTTTGAAACCTTTTCGAGGCTGAATTAGTTGTACACAATACCATTTTACTATTTGAAATGATGGGGCTTGATGACCTGTAATGTTGAAAATACCTACATAAGACCCTCCTGCAATAGTATTTATGTGAAACTAATGACATGTTAACACTTATTTTCCCACTACATAGGAATCACTCGAGTTGTTTATTCCTTCTATCTGTTGATTGCATTTTCATTATTAATGTTGATTAATAATATACAATAATTACCAATATTTTCGAGATTAACACAACCATGGAAAACCATAAGTTGGATGATATATATAAGTTGGTCTTAGAACTAATACTTGTACTGAGTACCTGAATATATCATTGTTTTATGAATACCATTTCTAATCGATCAGTCCATACTCTTTCAAATAATTTGAAATATAAAGGTAAACACAGTAAAATAGCAAGAGATGACATTACACACTATTTTATTCATCCAATGATCCTTGGAGAATACAAAAGAGGGTGAAGGAAAATTTTATCTTCAATAAGCAATGATACAAACACAATATTTTTTTAGCCTAGTGGATTTCCTCGTTCCAAATTGAGCAATGGCAGATTTCTTTAGGTCCTCTAGTTTTGTGTATGGACATGATAAAGGCCCTTTTCCCACTTGTAAATATGAATTTGATTTCAATTTGCTAACCTAATAAATCGAGTTCGTTGTCATTTGGTTTCAAACTTTTGATTACACTTACTCAACCATGATTAAAACAACTATGGTTTCAACTGTTAACATGCTGGGAATTTTACATGGAGGACTTTGAACATGTTGGGACTTGTCAACCTTTTACTCATTTGTTGGAAATAATATTGAGGGGGGGGGGGGGGTGAATTAGTATTATCAAATTATTTTCAATATGTTTTCCCGATTTATACTTTAATTCAATCTTCAGATATTGATCATTAACTTGTATGACAGTACCATATAATAATGAGCATGAACAAGAAAAAACAGATAGTCACACCAAAGAACACCAGATATAAGGTGGAAACCCAATGTGGGTGAAAACCACCTGCTGCAATATGTCTCTATCTTCTTTCAATTAGAAATTTCTAATACAATGATTTTGTACTGGTGCAGTCCTTTACCAGTACGCACGCTGCAACCTGCAGAGAGCAACAACTCTCTCTCATTTTCATGTCTCTCCTGGAAAGGAGCTACAACCCCCTTAGCTCTTTTCCTTCTTTAACAACCACGTTTAATTAATTTTCGAACTGGATCCATGGACATCAAATAGTTATCAAGTACATGCAAATCATCCAATCTCCTTATACACTCAACCAATGAATCACCCAACACTTCAGAATGCTGTAAACATAAAAGTAATACCAAAAATCTAAACCCAGAATTCTGCTGCAATAGATAAAAGACAATCAACAAAAGTTTCAAGATAAGTCCGCAACTTCACCAAGAGGGGCCTACGAATATCCGCAGCTCTTCTGAGTCAAAGTTGCGCAGATTTGCACTGGTCGTTCTTCTGCTCTGCAGACTTCTTCTCAGGTCTGCACTCTCACTATCTAACAAACAGCGTACTTCTGCACTATGCCTTTTCTCACCCTACGTACCTCGCACTTCTCCTTTTGCAGCACTGCGTTCGGCCTGCACTGCACCTTCTCTGGTGTCACATACCTCGCACTGAGCCTTTTTCTACACTGCGTAGCCCCCGCACTGCTCCTTCGGATCACCTGTGGACTTCTGATTAGGGCCAATTTAATAGTCCTCCAATGTGCCACAATGAGTCAGATCGACAGATCTGCTGATGCGCCCGAGAGATCACAACTTATCAGTAGATTTTCCTTAATTTTTCTCCTTGATTTAGATCTATCTTTTAAAATCAATCACCCAAAATTTCAGATCTTAAGATATTCAAATTTCACCAGTGTGTGGCGAAGAGATCTCCTTTCCTTTTTATAGGAAACCCTTTCTCAATACCATGGTCCAAAACCATAATAACACAATACCATGAACCCAATACTTGGGATCAATAATTTTGGATGCAATACCACATACCAAAACCATTTGATCAAAACTTTTGGACTAATACCATGAACCATTCTTGAAGATTCCCATGTGCACGCGCTTTTATGCATTGGAGAGAGTGAAACTGTGGTCCACACCTTCTGAACGTATCACCTGCGTGCATGTACGCACTACTTGGTCGGCATACCTGCAGGTCCGTAGTTTATACTAGGATTACCTGCAGGTACCTTAATTTCCATGCTTTTGAGTGCCTCAACTGAGATCTACTACAAGAGTGAGTTGCCATCAAGTACAACACCTATACCATAGAGCCAAACCAGAAACATAATGCCAACAATCTCTCCCTTTGTACTTGATGTCAACCTCAAGATCCTCAATGTCATTCTCCCCCTTTGACATCAAGGGCAAAGGGTTATGCTCCCCCTGATAACATGCTTAAGTCTTTGCTCTGCTGATAATGCTCCCCCTGACCAGATCCATAATCCAACATAAATTTCTTCAAGAAGAGCCATAATCCACCATGACCATGAAAGAGATAGAGAAATATTGCAGCCATGTTCAGATTAGCATCCATGTTCTCCTTTTGTGCTACCATAATGCCAATAATGCATTATATGTGCTCCCCCTGAACCTGTGGCATCAATCTACAACCAATCCATAAACTAGAAAATGTACGCATATACCCCATATAAACCTCGCGTACAATCAACAGATGAGATTCAACAACAAGATGATGCATCAACTACCCCCAGCTTTTGCCTGAGGTATTCAAAGGTCTCCCTGGGCAATGGTTTGG
>APFE030294085.1:1630-26101 GCA_000404065.3 Pinus taeda | reverse complement strand
TTTAATATTTTTATTTTAAAAAATGGGGTCAGTCTGAATTTAAATATTAAAGTGAATTTCTTGCATTTCAAGACTGATTACTATACTTTGTGAGAGGTTATTAGATGATGCGTGATCCAGTTTTGTTTTGTCTTGTTTTTTTAAAGTTAGATTGGGATTCCCTTGGGGTCAGCCTCAATGTTTAATGGAAAATTGATTTACCCAATTGTGAAAGGTTAGTCACCAACACTGAAAGAAGCTAGATCTAGTCTGGAGAGGGGTGTAATAGTTGATATCCCTTACAACTAGCTCCCCTCTTCAACCCCTCTCTTTGAAATTTTCAAGTGAAGAGTAAGATTTTAAACCTATGATCTAATCGAGATTAAACACCACACAAACCAACAACTCTATAACTCATAGATAACTAGCTCTTAATTTATAGATTTATCTTTGTTAAATCTAAACAAAGTTATGGGCCTTCTTCCATTTTCCTGTACACTTATTAACCATCCACTTTTTGCTAGCCTAATAACCATGTGTAACTTGTTTCATTTAATTTTTTGTTTGTTTGTTTATTAGGTAATATGAGTCCTGAGATGATTGGCAGGCCTGTGGCTTGAGTAATTAGACTAAGGGTCATCTAAACCATCAAAATCAACACCAGGCAAAAGCCACACCAACCCTTAACATGACTAGATTTTTTTCTACTAGATTTCCAAAAATAACCTCTTCACTATAAAATATGTTAACAAAACACCCTATCATAATCTATCACAATTTATTTTACACCCTGAAAATTTCACCCAAACTTTTGCAACCCATCTGCATTGCCTTTAAAATACTCACCCATATTAAAGTACAGCATTCAAATCTTAGTAGTATCATCTTATTGAATATATAATTATCTAGTTAAATGCATTTGCTTAAAAATAACTGTGATAGCGAAAGAAAAACATAGCGTTGAATTCAGACCATCACATACCAGTGCAGCTACTTAATCAGGCTAGTTCCACAGAAAGCGCTTCAACTTCAGTCTGCAGGGTTCGCAGAAAACCAACAGCACACAGAAAAAAGTAAAAACGAAAAGATTTGACGTGGAGTTTAAACAATGAGCAAGCAGAAATCTGCAGGGTTCGCAGAAAACCAACAGCACACGGAAAAAAATAAAAACGAAAAGATTTAAGATGGAATTTAAACAGTGAGCAAGCAGAACATTTATACGCTTATTTATAGCAGTAGTCTATAACGCGACTTTTTAAAGTCTTTCCGGCAGATTTTTCCGGTCAAAATCTGGCAGCAATTCATTGGAATCCCAAGTTTGATAGCTAGTTTCTGCACAATCAATGGCTCCCAGGGTTTTCCAGGGTGCTGAATCCAAATATGCAGCTAAAAAACCATTTTAACTGCTAAAAATCAAGATTTAACCTCATTTCTTCCCCCGGATTCTGTCACCGGAATCTCCAAAAAGTCACATTATAGACAACTCCTTATTTATATGCTTATTCAATAATTACACGGCATGATGAATAGGGTGTCGTCTACGAAGTGGAAGAAGGAATGGTTTAGATGGTCAAAAGTGGTTTGAAGTTGAAGTGGGAGAAGGAATGATTTAGATGGTCCAAAGTGTTCTGAATTTACTTTAAAAAAATTCAAAAAAATTGTAAAATCAGTGTTTAAATCAATTTTTTTTATGGTAGAAATAGATTTAGTACTATAAAAAAACTTATGGATTACGTAAAGTTTAATAGTTATAATTTGGAATAAATTTTGGAAAGTTGTGTGAAGGGGTTGAGTCATTTAATGAGTTAATGTAGAAAGTGGTGGTGATGGTTTTTAAATTATTTAGTGATAGTGGCATTAAAGTAGATAATGGTGGTGATGGTTTTTAAATTATTTAGTGATAGTGGTGTCCATGGTTTTCAAATTATTCTGTGATAGTGGTGGTGATGGTTTTTAAATCATTTATTTAGAGTTCAGGTGGGAGAGAATTTAATGGAAAAATAATTTGAAGTTAGGATGTTTCTCTCATCATTATATAAATATTAGATTTAGATTTGGTATCATAAAATTTAATAAAATTCACAAATAAATTTTTTTTATAAATTTTATTTTTAAAATTAATAAAATTTTAAGTAATATTTAAATATTTTATTTTTTAATAACATTTTATTATTTAAATTAATAATCATTGATTATAATTTTATAAATAATAATATTAGCACTCATTGCATAACCATTATGATATTTTCGTATGAAAGCTAATATATTGACTAATTCATGATTTTTGAATAGTCACTTAACACGCTTCACATGGTGAAGAAAAATGAGATTGAAGAAGTGAAATAAAATAAGAGGGTGAAGAAGTGATTACGGTCAATCATCCCCAGATTCCTTACTCAAGTCTTCTAACTTATGAAGTTTTCCAAACCAAGCCACTTTATTGCTAGCCCCCATTTTAAAACCTCAATTGTGCTCATAATTCATATACTCCTTAAATTAAATATTAAAAATATTAATAAATATTTTTAATGGTATAAAAATAAAAATAATAAAATGAATTATAATCCGAAACTTTGTTAATCGCACATATTATTACTCGCACATCTTATTACCTAGCAGTAACATTAATATATAACTTCAACTTCAAATAAGCCCATTACTTAACTTTACGGAATCAATAAGCATATCTATCCTGACCCTTTCCATACAAACGGTTGATCATAAATATAAAAACCAACTATTCTTGGAGATTAGTATCTACACTATAATAAAAAGGGTAATAAAAAGGGTTATTACAGTTAGACAAGAATACATGTATGGGGTAGTTTGGAGGATGGATGCAATATTTTATTAATGACTAGTTATAATGGAGTATTAAATGAGGAGTTATGTATATGAAACTGAATTTAAATTAATTAAATTTATTATATATTTTATATTTTTAATAATATATATAATATTTTATTAATTTTATATATTATAATATTTTATTAATATTTATAGGTTTATATTATTTTATTCTATTATTTTATATAATATATAATTTTATTATAAATTTTTTGCTATTATAATATAATTAGTGATATAGTATATATTTATTTTATATATAATTTTGTCTTATATAATAATAGTGATAAGTGTGGGTTTACTTTAATGATTCCCTGTATCTTGGATTGTCGTTGTGACGAGTGATTAGCTGTAAGCCCGAGTTTACTCTGGCGAAGTTATAAGAATTATCCAGTTTTGATCATATATTTTATATAATATTATATTTTTATTATTAAAATTACTTGTTATTTATTAATATAATTATTAATATTTTAAGTTGTAAATACTAATTATATAATTATATAAATTAAAATAGTTTATTTTAAATTTTTAATTATAGTTATGAGAATAGGTTTAATTAATAGTTAAATATAAGTATTTTTTTAGTATTTTTTTTTGTTAATTTTAATTAAAATTTGATAGAGTTTTTTAAAACTTGAGTTTAAATTGTTTAATATATAAAAATGCTCTATGGGTTTGTTAGGTGTTGAATCTATTTATGCATTCAAAATTTTATTTTAAACAACAAAAAAATCACAATCTTACTTGAATTGTTATTATCAGATTCTGGTGAAAAAAAATCCATATCATAGTTAAACTACCCAAAAAAATATATTAAATGGTCTCCTCATCTCTACACACATAAGTAAATAAAAGCTCACTACTATATCTTATTTGGGATTTATAGTGATAATACCTCCCACCTTAGTTTAAATCCTCAATAGTTTAACTCAAATATGATCAGTGGACTTAAACAATAACACTGTAATTTTTGGTTCAAACTAAACTTATGTATTGATTACCAATTTCCAACCAAAAAAAAAAAAAAAAAAAAAATCTCAATTATTAACTTATCTCAATGAAGTAATTTAATGGTGAAAGTAAAGATATTTTCACCATTAAATAAAATTGGTGATTTAATGGTGAAAGTAAAGATATTTTCACCATTAAATAAAATTGAAAAATTATATTAGTGATTTTGATTCAAAGATTATATCAATGATCTCATAACCTTAAATTATTATTATATTTTTCTTGCAACATGTATTATAAGATTAGTTTCAATTATTTTTAATTAAAAATATGATCTCATAACCTTAAATTATTATTATATTTTTCTTGCCACATGTATTATAAGATTAGTTTCAATTATTTTTAATTAAAAATATTTAATCACATATACAAGAAACAATAGTAGTTATATAAAGGTATAAATAAAAAGTATAAAAAAGAATATGATAATCTTTAAAAAGCAATAGTAAAAAGCATTGTTTAATTATTTTAAATTTTGAAAATTTTGATTTAAATTCGGGTAAACAATTTTTAGTTAAATCATGAGCTTTTGATGTTTAAAATGTGTTTTTATGTGTATTTGATATTTAAAATATATTTTTGAGTGTATAAATCTCATGCCCATATACAAAAGGTTCAAAATTCAAACTTATAATTCTAACCAATACTTACTGGATTTTTGAAAAATTCAACCAAAAAACCTGCAAAATATAAATTAAATAAACTAAAATAAATTAAACAAATAAGACAATAAATTAAAAACAAGTATGTGAAATGTGATTATGATAGTAATATTTAAATTTTAAATTCACTGTTGTTTGAATCCGTTTTTGCTATTATTAAATTTTAAAATTTTATTTAAATATTTTATTATAATAATTTAATAATAAAATTTTTTATTATATTAATAGATATTGAAATGAAAAATGAATTTAAATTCTTCATAAATGACTAGAAGTGTAAATATCCAAATACAGTAAAATCATTAACCAATCCTAAAACGCTTTGTTGGGAGGAAGTCTTTTTCGTTACGTTCAAATGAGGTTAAGAAAGGTTTGCTTGTTTTGAAAAAACAAAATATTTATCCGTGATTATATTAATTACGGTTTCGTTCTATAAACTGAAACGGAAGACCAGATTATCTTTCCGTTTAAATAAATTTCCTCTTACTGGTTATGTTCGTTAGTTCAAGATACCGGAAAGAAAAAAGCAGATTATTTGTGCGTTGAAGTAGATTTTCTGTTCCAGGTTAATAGTGGCTTCTTTTTTTTAGGATTTTTTTATTAAATTTGTTTCAAAATTTTTAGGAATTTATTGGAATTATTAGTTTTATTTATGGGTGGAAATTATTAGTTTTATGTGTTAAGTTTATACAATTTATTTCAAGAGGTTTTTTGTGTTAAATTCATTTATGTATTCAAAAATAGATTTTAAATAATAAAAAAATTGGAATTTCACTCAAAATTGTTACTTTAAATTTCCGCTTCAAAAAATAAAAACAAAAATTTCTAAAAAGTATAATAGTGAGACAAAATTGTTATTGATATAGTTGAGGGATTAAATTTGAGCCTTATTTTGTTTATTTAACCATAAAATATTTAATAAATCTGTATGTCACTAACATGAACTTAATTTTCAAAATTTATCAGTATCTCCATCAAACTTTAATATCTTATATATAATTCTACTTTAATATCTTATATATAATCAATTCTAAATAGAATTGCAGAGAATAAAATAAGCCATGGCTAGTTGATAGTCCAAGAGGAGCATTGGATGATGGGATACCCACAATACTAAGTCTCTAAGATGAGACTCCAAGATATGTAGAGAATATCTTCATAGGGTTAAGACTTCAAGGTAAGCGCAGGCTCATACATCGTGGATCTTTGCATAGGTTATAAAAAGTCAATCTCACGATATGCTATAAAAAGTCAATCTCAGTCTCCAATTCACATCACAAAACTTTGCATTATGCACACTTTAGCCTAAAGCCTAAACATTGAACTATAAAGCTGGAAGGTTGAGAGTCACATGGCATGACTATACCTGTTGGCCATTACTATGTTATATAAAACACTGACTTGCTATGTTATATAAAACACTAACTTGCTAGGATAAAGCAATCAAATTAAAGTGTTTTTAGTTATAGAACAGGGTTTTCTTGTTTATCCAAGTGAAATACCAATTTATATGTAGTTTCTTTAGTGTTGGTAAGCCTCATGGATTTCCATTTTTGTAAATTAAGTTTATTTATTAGTTTGATTAGAAAATGGAACTATTTCATGATTGGATATGGCAATCTCAAATATTTGGTTACAATGGCTATAACTGTTTAAATGCATTTATAACTAAGTATGAAAGCAATTGGGATTGAGCCTTTCAGGTGTTGGGCTGCCAACCAAAAATCTTTCATCCTTCAAAATGAATTTAAAATGATTATGAATGTCTTCAAAATGCATGCGTAGTATATTATTATTGCTTGAAATGTCTTAAAACTCCCAAATTCTTATTCAAAAGTGTTTTCAAACTTATTATATTATGTATAAACTCTTTTTTAAGTCAAACTATCATGTAATATAAGTTTTTTTAAATCAAACTCATTACATGGAAATTACCTTATAAAAATTTTTAAGAATAATTCAACATAATTTTATAAAACATTAAAAATTATATAATAATAAATATATAATTACACTAAAATATTATAACTTTTTAAAAATAATTAATAAAAATATTAAAAATTATTATTAAAATAACTATATATATAATTACACTAAATATATTATAATTTTTTAAAAATAATTCAATATTATTTATAAAACATTAAAAATTATATATATAATTACGCTAAATCAGTATAGTTAAAATTATTATAATTTAAAAGTAAAAAAAAAAAAAAAATAACATTTAATCTTTTCAAAATAATATGAAACATATGTCTCATTTAATCTTTTCAAAATAATATTATATATATATATATATATATATATATATATATTATATATATTATATATATATATAAAATACTTGGTTAAATCAAACAGAAACTATATATTAAAAGTAAAAAAAAAGAAGTAGAATATATTTAATCTTTTCAAATTAATATGAAACATGCATATTATTAATATCATTGGGTGGAATCAAAAAGAGGGTTGGAATCCTGGAAACCTTGGGCTGGAGATCGATGGTGACCGCTAGGGTTTGAGAACCTGTGACAAGCGCAGGCTCTGTCCCTCTGCACTTGCAGCAACGGCAGGCCTGATCCTTCTGCTGTAGTCAGTCGTCAAGGACAGAACTAGATCTTCGTTCTTAAGACGGTGGGTACA
Source organism: Pinus taeda (assembly GCA_000404065.3). Classification (NCBI taxonomy): domain Eukaryota; kingdom Viridiplantae; phylum Streptophyta; class Pinopsida; order Pinales; family Pinaceae; genus Pinus; species Pinus taeda. The sequence goes on along the minus strand of APFE030294085.1, from coordinate 18,953 downwards.
CTCCGTATGGAACCCCATTCGGGGGGAGGCGAAGAACCTCCCCCGCAAGACGACAATGAAATGCCTCAGAACTTGGCAGAAAAGGAAAACACAAACGAGAACGGTGACAAAGTGCGAGAGGTTCATTCAACGACATGCAAACCAGTTGCAGCGATTCGACCACGAGTTGAACTGCCTGGACATCGTATTGAAGCAAGAATGCAGTTCATGTCAGACCATGCTCTCATAGGGAAGTTCATTGGGATGTGGCCGACCGAAAGAGCACTGCGAAGCTGGATAAACGCGAAATGGCACCCAAAAGGGCACATTACCTTGCAGCTAGGACCGAAAGGCTTTTTCACAACTATCTTCAACTGCTTGGAGGATTGGAACAGGGTCCTGGATGGCGGCCCTTACTTCTTCAATGCGGCTGTTGTATTTCTCAAAGGTTGGGTAGAGTGCTTCAACCTTGACACGGTAGATCTTAGCTGGGCTCCGGTGTGGATCTGCCTGTATTCACTTCCTAACGAATTTTGGGAGGAAGACTCTCTGAAAGTGATAGGAAACACTCTGGGTGAGTTTGTCAAATCATCCGAAGAAACGAAGACAGGTAAATACACATCTTATGCCAGAATTTGTGTTTATATGGATCTCAACCAAGCTCTTCCAGATGCGGTAAACCTCTCTCACTTTGATAAGAATTGGTTACAAATGATTGACTATGAACATGTGTCGTTTCATTGTCGAAGATGCCATGCCCTGGGGCACTTATTCAGAGATTGCCCTTTAAATCAGAAACCCTCCCCTGCCTCAGATCAAGAAGTCTCAGATGGATCTGGATTCATCAAGGTAGCAAGTCGCCGAAGGGAAAACAAGAAGCAAGCCCCAAAACCAAAAGCAGCGCAATCTAGTCAACCAAAGCCATCCACCAGCAACAAATTTGATGCCCTAGCAGATCAATCTGAAGCTCAAATGAACTTATCAGAAACAGCACCTAAGAACGATGACAATAGAAAAAAAGGAGGATCCACCAGGGTTCAATCAGATACTAAGGGTAAGGAAGCTTCGACCTCAACAGAACAAAAGGATATGGCATGGAACACCCAAGATAAACCAATGGAGAATCCACTATCGGCTATCGGTACAGAAGAAGAACCAATGGAAGAACAAGATTACTCTCACTTTATGGATGAAGAAACAGACACAATAGATATAGCAGATCTGGATCTCCCGGGCCTGGAAAAGGCATGCACCACCAACAATTTTGACAACATTCCAGCAGGACAGCTAAAAAACTTGGAAGAGGTTTTATCAAGAGCTCAAAGGCAGAAATCTTTAGGAATCCAAACACGCAGCTCTTGGGACTGGCGACTCATTGCCAAGGACATCAAAAAGCGAGGTAGGAAAACTGTCCTCCAAAGAACAATTAAGGTAGGGCAAATCTTAGTGGATTATGGCAGATATGCCAAATTAACTAAGTACTTTAGTCCTGATATCAATCTTTCCCAATGAAGTTAATTTCTTGGAATATCAGAGGGCTTAACGGTCCCCGGAAAACCCGTTTACTCAAAAACATGATAAAGCAAGAAAACCCTCAGGTTATCTTCTTACAAGAAACAAAGTGTGACACCATAGTGTTGGACAAGCTAGCTAATAAATTTTGGCCGGGAAGTCACAATACAACAGTTGATGCAAATGGAGCCTGAGGAGGCATTGCAATCATATGGGATTCCAGAGCTGTGGAGCTCACTAACTTTCATGCACACAGGAACTTTCTCCAAGCTACTTTTCACATTTTAGGAACAAATCAATATGGACTCCTAACCAATGTTTACTTCCCACAGGAAACTCCTCAAAAAGAAAGGATCCTCAACTCCATCTCGGCACTTAATTAAAACAGACCACTCCCCCTTTGGATTACAAGTGGATATTTTAACATGATCACAAGAATGGATGAACGAAGAGGAGGTAGGGGTAGAAGTTCTCAGGATGGAACACTCTTGATGGACTTTATTCAAAATAACTGGCTCATTGATCTCCCCTTCAATAATGGCATATTCACATGGAATAACAAACAAGCCGGAAACCTCCAAATTGCATCTCGGTTGGATAGATTTCTTCTCTCAGATAATTCCATTCATCTTGGAGGGGATTTTGCTGCTTCTATCTTGCCCTTCACTGGTTCCGATCATTGGCCCATCTCACTCCATTGGTCTCGACCGGGGAACAATATCCGCAGACCTTTTCGCTTTGAAGCCTTATGGCTGACCCATCCTGACTTCCATCAATTCATCAACACAGAATGGAAAAGCTTTCATCCTCCTCCACGTTCCAAAATGTTCCAATTTCAACAAAAACTCAAGCACCTCAAAGGCAAAATCAAATATTGGAATAGAACTACATTTGGCAATATTCTTCACGGGAAAGCAAATATTGAACAGGATATGAAGCAACTGTAGCAAAAAATCATTACTTAGGGCAGATCCGATGATCTAGCTGACCAGGAAAAAACTCTTGAAAGGGAACTCATGGAAAAAGAAAAACAGGAAGAAATGTTATGGAAGCAAAAATCAAGAATTAGGTGGCTCAAAGAGGGTGAAAAAAACACAAAATTCTTTCATAATACCACAATCCAACGCAGAATGCATAATAATATTACTCACATTCAAAATGAGCAAGGAGCTAAACTTGAAAAACATGAAGATATCGAGGTCGAACTCCTCAATCACTTCAAGCAGGTGCACAACGAACCAATCACTGATCGTTCTCAGGCCATTCAAAATATCACCAGCAAAATTCCCAAACTCATATCTGATGAGCACAATCAAATGCTCCTCAAACCGGTCGATCTTCAAGAAGTGGAATCTACAGTTAAACAACTAAAAGCTGTCAAAGCTCCAGGTCCGGATGCTTTTACCTCCAATTTTTTCCATCACTTCTGGGACCTCATCAAGAATGAGGTCTGGCAGGTAGTGGAAGAGTCGCGCTCTCTTTGATGGATGTTCCCAGGAATAAATGCCACCTTCATAGCTCTGATTCCTAAGGTTGAGAAGCCTTGTAAACCGGACAAATTCAGACCGATTGCTCTCTGTAATATTATTTACAAGATAGTCTCAAAAATTATAGCCACAAGACTAAAGCTTCTACTTCCCCTGATCATCTCGCTGGAACAGTCTGGATACGTGGAAGGGAGACAGATAATGGATGGTATCATCCTCACGCATGAAATCATCCACTCCTTGAAGATCTCCAAAAAGCCAGGTATGCTTCTTAAACTCGACCTCTCAAAAGCTTTTGATAGTCTCATTTGGAATTACATGGAAAAGATTCTACTGGCTTTTGGTTTCAATGCTTCATGGGTTCGCTGGATTATGAGCCTCTTAACATCCTCCTTCTTCTCGGTTCTAATCAATGGCATTCCCTCTGAAACCTTTCATCCCTCCCGGGGCATCAGGCAAGGGGATCCCCTCTCCCCTTTCCTCTTTATCATTGCGGCGGAAGGTCTTGGGCGAAGTAGCAAGCATGCTGAGCAAGCTAATCGCCTCAAAGGTCTCTCATTCCACAATACCCCTGTAGTTACTCACCAGCAATTTGTGGATGACACCATGCTTTATGGGCACCCCTCTGTCCAGGAGGCTAAGCATCTCAAATCTCTTTTAGCTGACTTTTCAGAAGCCTCTAGGGCAGCTATCAATCAGTCCAAGTCTCAAGTCTTCTTTTTTCACACCCCCTCTGTTATCCAGTTAGCCATTTTACGAATCCTCAAATTCTCCTCAGCCAAGCTTCCCTCTACGTATCTGGGAACCCCCCCTCATTGCCTCCAACTTGAAGCATTCAGCCTGGAAATCTCTCTTAGACAAGCTGGAAGCCAAACTTTCCTCTTGGACCCATAGATCCCTCAACATGGCAAGCCGTCTTGTCCTGATCAAAGCCATCCTTCAAGCCATGCCCCTCTACCTTTTCTCCATTCTTGCAGCCCCAAAATGGGTTCTCAAAGAGCTCAAAGTTATCCAAAGGGATTTTCTCTGGCGCAGCAGTGGACTTCACCGCAAATGGGCACTCGTCAAATGGGACACTGCATGTCTTCCCAAAAAAGGAGGCGGCATCGGTTTGCGAGATCCCACACACAACAATGCAGTCATGGGAGCTCGTATCTGGTGGAGATGGCTCTCGGGCTCTCTCACTCCATGGACCACGTTATGGACAGCCAAATATGTGGGAAACTGTCCTAGAGAGGAACTTATAAGAATATCTGAGATGTGCAATGGTTCAATCATTTGGAATTCGGAAAAACTTCATAGGAACATCATTCAGTAGCACAGTTTTTGGGAGGTAAAAAGCGGAGACCAGGTTCGATTTTGGGACGACTCTTGGCAACAGTCGCCCAAGCTAAGAGACCTCTTCCCGAATATTGTACCCGTGGAACAGGATCTCCATCCCCCAATCAAGGTTGGAAATTTCTGGAGCATCACTGCCCAACAAGACTACAGAGAATGGCACAAAGCTTTTCAGATTATAGCTCATGGGACTACACAAGAACAACAAACTTTGGGCACATAACTAGCAAAGAGGAAAATACAATATTCGGAGGGAAAAGATGTTCTCAGATGGGGTTATGAAGAAAGAGGCACATATTCCACTAAAGAGGCTTACAATTTACTCATTAAAGATCATTCCAAGCCCGATAAGATATGGAGCAAGATATGGGATCCTTCTATCTGGCCGAAAATCTCCACCTTTCTTTGGCTCCTCTGCCACAAAAGGGTTCTAACTTGGGATAACCTGAGGAAAAGAAATTTCATTGGCCCCTCCATCTGCTTTAATTGCAAAAAAGAAGAAGAGACAATCGAACACCTCTGGTATAACTACCCATTAGCATATAAGCTCTGGCAAAAAATAAATTTTCGTTGTCAGAAAGAGACAGGAGCGAATGGAGACATAACGACTACTATAGGCAACTAGGACCCCCACCCCTATCAAAGGAAGTTACTCAATTACATGTGGAAGCTCATCCCAGGCTTTGTAACTTGGACTATCTGGAAAGAGAGAAATGGCAGAATATTCAAAGACCAATTCAAATCTCTGGATGAGATATGGACAAACATAAAGCAAAACCTTGAAGAAACCATCTCTCTAAAAACTTGGTACCAGGAGGATCTACCCACTCTCCCTCAGGAACAATCAATCTGGAACAATTGGGAATTCCATAGAAATCAAGACCAGTTAGTCAAAGGAATAAGGCCCCCTAAAGGTTCATCTCTCGTGAAGTGGTCTTCTCCCCCAAAAGATTTGTATAAATTCAATTTCGATGGGGCATCCAAGGGTAATCCTGGGAACTCAGGATTCGGAGGAATCATCAGAGATCACAAAGGGAACAATATCATAATCTTCTTGGGATATCATGGTTGGGATACCAACAATTCTGCTGAGTTAGAAGGTCTTTGGCAAGGGCTCCTAATTGCACAAGACAGGAACCTTTTTCCGCTCATCATTGAGGGAGATTCTCAAATCCTCATTCAGATGGCTATGAAGATTCTCCAGGGCTCCCCTTCTTCCAAAATTTGCAATAGTTGGAGAATGGCTCAACGACTATTGAATATGGAGTGATGGATCGGTTGTAATAGGGAGATCTCCTTCACTCACATTAGAAGAGATGGGAACAAAGTTGCGGACTTTCTTGCTAACATGGGAGTCGACTGTGGTCGACCTCTTCTGGTTGGAGCTCCAGCAAACCTCCTATTGGATTCCCAATTGCTTGATTTCAACAATCTAGTCTAGGAGGAAAAACCTGAGCCTGCAGAAGCAGTCCCGGATCCGGGTGATCCTCCTGCCATAAATGGCATTCATGCAACTTAACCATCCCTCGTACTGCCACCTGCTCCGCAGTGTGGAGCCCCAGGTTTCGTCTGGTGGAGGGAGGAATTTTTTTATGGTCGTAGGCCGGAGCAGGCCGACGCCATTAATGAAGGCCGAAGACCGAAGCCGCCTGCTATTGGTTATTTACATGGAGTCTCCCGGTGATATTTCCACTTCGTCGGTTCAGGAGTATGGTGTTCAGTTTGTTCTGAGGAAAGAATGTGAAGGTGAGAAGGAGTCCAGTTCCAGAGGTGAAATCCGAGCCTGTTCAGGCTTGAATTGGCAACACCTCCATTTTACCTGCGTGTTACACATCGGAAATCCTTCGGTGGCCTAGGGTAAGTGGTTTTTTCACTGTAACATCAGTTACATTTGCTCTGTCTCTCGGTTTTGTGCTTCCTCCGTTCAATCTCTCCAGCCTACGGTTCATCTGAGGCATTATTTTGGGTTTAGTATCTACTCTGTTGGGTTTTCGGTGACTGTCAGCATAATGAAGCGACCAGGGAAACATACCCGCTTGGGTGAACGACCTGGCAGCAGCAAGCGTCCCTCCGCTCGCCCTCAGCCCAACCCGCTGCTCACTACTATTAACCTCTCTTCCTCCCCTGAGGATCCTCCTCCCAGCAATCCTTCTCGCCATCTGATTCCCAACAGTGCCTTTCAGTCCACTCATTTTAAATTCCAAAGTAACCTGAATCGCCCTCTGATTTCAGCCCAGATTACCATCCTCATGTCTTAAGAAGTTAACCAGGTCGCTCCTCTCTCATGCATTAACCCCAATTCCTCTCACAGTAGTGAGCGCTCCTCCACCAAGAACGCCATGGATGTTAAAAGGGAGACTGAACCGGTTATCCAAGTCGATTCACCACCCTTAATCCCTCCCCTGGTTGACTGTGATAATTTTGCAATTGAAACCGATGCTGGAACCACCGACAAGATGCAGGAGGGCAACGTGTTGGGTGACAAAGAACTGCTCAATCAGGACGACGTGTGTCTGAAGGTCGAGGAGACACAGGGGGACGAGGGGACAAATGAATAATTGGCACTTTGGTTCGTTCTTTTTGGCTTTCTGGTGGATGCTTAGGAAGCACTGCCCAGTTTTGGGTCTCTCCTCGCCGCGACGTATGTTCGGTTCATGGACCCGGGTTCTCAGCTCTGTTTCTGTGCTTACCTTTCTGTTCTATCTCTCTTGGTATGCTTGTAAAGCCAACAGAATTGGCTGTATGTTTTTGAATCTCCCCGATTTCTACAGTAATGGAGCAGTTTTGTAATGTGAAAGGCTTGCGGGCTCCCGCCCTTGCAGCCGCCACCTTATGTAAAAATATTTTGTTTTCTAGTTAATAGAATTAGATGTTACAGAGAAAAAAAAAATATCATTGGGTGGAATTCAAACTGAATTATATATAATGGGTGAATTCAAATGGGAATTATATATATATATATTATATATATATATATAATATATATTATATATATATATATATATATATATATATATAAGATGGTGAATTAATTGGAATTATATATATATTAGTTATATTCTTTTTAAAAACACAAAATTGTGAGTAAAAATGGTGAAACAATGGATAGCAATGTCTATCAATATTATTTTATTTTTATTATAGTAAAAAATAATATAAGTATTATTATGAAGATATTTCATATAATTATTGAGAAAACTATATTTTTTTCAATTTACAATATATTTATTGAAAAATAATTTGGTTTCAAATTAAATTATAAAATAGTTTAGATAGCATCCTCTGCAGGGTTCCAAGTTAAATGTTTTCTAAGTTAAATTATTATATATATAATATATATATTAATCTTAAAAAACAAATAGTGATTTACAATAGTTCACCTTATACTCTATATATATATATATTATAAAAACAAAAACCTTTTATACAGTTTTTTTTAATTATATACATAAAATTAAAGATTTTATTTATTTCCCAGATCCGGGTGTTTAAATGTGTAATAGGTACGTGGGTAGCCGATTGGGTGGGTGCATGGCTTAACACCAGTGCCACTCAGCCTCGCACAAAGTTGGTCTTTAATTCCTCTGATCTCAACATTAATGCTGCATTAATGCAGCTTGTCCCTCCTCTTCGGCCTATTCATTTTCTTACCATGGCGCCCTCAGCTCGTTTCATTTGCGCTCCTCCTCCACGCTCACGATACTCCTTTGTTGTTGCAGAGATTCGCTCTCAAATCAGCCCGGGGAAACTTTGGGCTCTAGTTCGTTGGGTGGATTTTTGGTTGGGACTTCAGGTTTCTCACTGCCCTATCCGCAAACTCAAAAGTTGCTCGTCCTTTGCCCTCTCCTCTGCCCATCTATGTACTGTAGCCAAGCTATTTTTAGTCCTTTTCAGCCTCCTCAGTATTGCAACCATCTTTGAACTTCCTGTTCATCCCACTATGCCCAGACTTCACCAGAGAATGAGTTGCAGGAGAGGAATCTCCCGGGGGCAAGATGTTCGCCAGGTCTCCTCCTCCACGACGGATTCCTCGACTTTTTGCTCGGACTTCTACTCGGACCGCTATCCTGCTACCAAGAGTGGTCATGGACGAGGTAGAGGGCAGCTTAATACGGCAACGCACTCTCTCAATTCTCCTATTAATACTACTCGGCTCCAGTTCCCCTATACTCACGACAATCTCTCCTTCATAGCCTCTGTCACCATTGAGCTTAGCGACGTTACTTCTTGTCAGGCAGTTGTTTCCCCTAGGGCGACTATGGAAACGAAGGCGGAAGATAGGCAGGGTACCACTCAGATGGATTACAAGCAGGGTAAGGCTCCGGGATCGAGTAAGTGCATTGCAACCTAGGTCATGGATGATCAGGCGGGCCCAAATGTTCCTATAGGTGGCGGATCTTCAAGCAAAGAGGGCCACCCCTCTGAGGACGAAGACAACTACAAATATGGGTACCACATAATTGAAGAGCAACCCTCTACCTCTCATGAAGTTTAAGCAGGTCTGTGCTCAATGGTTTTTTGATTCACTGTGTGCTCAAGGGTGCTTAATTTTTACCTATTTTACCATCATGATATGCTTACTTGTTCTCATGCTTAGTCCTTTACTCCAAAGTCTAATTGTCAGTTTCCCCTGCATGAGCAGCACTCTTCTAGCCTGTGTTTTTTGGTCTCAATTTCAGTCTCAGCCGTTTTTGAGGTCTAATCTCAATTTTGTTCTAGGCGGTGCTTCTCTGTTTTCTTGCATGGTTCCAGTTATCTTGTTATGGTGGCTGAATTACCTTCATTCAATCTTTAGTTTCAAGCACGATAATGGGGGTTTTATGTTTCTATGTAAAAGTCATGGTTATGTTCCTAGCAGTCCTTCAGGTCGATCCTCAGCAGGTCTTTTTGGACAGTGTTTAGCTTTGCTATGTGAGCACACCACAACTCTGGGCTAGATTTCTCGAGGCGGTGGCCTCTATGTAAAATTATTTTGTATCAATATAGGAGTAGACAAATTTAGAAGGAAAAAAAATTATATTTATTAAATTACTAATTCACCCTACTTTAAAAAAACCTATATTTAACATTTTAAACCTTCATTATATTATATTTAATATTTTAAACCTTCATTATATAATCTTTAGAAAGAAACATTCATTATATTTACTCTTTTGTATATGATTAAAGATTTGAAAAAGATTTAAGAGAAACGCACTTTGGTGTAAAAAAGTTTTATTGTTTTTTTATTAATTTTTATGATATTAAAACTCGTAAATATTAACATAATTAGTTTTATACTATATATATTATTATATATATATATATATATATATAATTTTAAAAATAAAAAATGATATATTATATTTTATATTAAAAATTATATAGTTTATTGATTGGTAAAGTGGTTGTATAAAAAAATGTTATGATATAGGAAGGGATTTTGTTAAATATGAGGAAGAAGCATTTTCAATTTTTGTGATTTAGGAATTTAGATGAGAAAGGAATCTAATTGATAAAGTGGTTGTTTTTGGCACAACCAAAGAGTCAAAGATGTTGGGAATTAAAAACTTATGTTTATTTATTTAAGCACTAGAAATTACGAATCTTTGGAGGCTTATGCAAATCAAGGCTTTGTGGGGGAGAGTGATGAAGTTCAAATATTTGGGAGGCTTCACAATGCAAAGATGGTTTAGAATCTCTAAGAAATGTGCCAAAAATAGTTTGATATTATTTTCTTTTGGTTGGAAAATTGACAATGTGGAGGATTAGGAATGAGAAGAAGGTCAAGATCGGTGAGGATCGTTAGGCAAGGGTAAATGAGTATTTGTACTCTTTGAAGGCATTAGGAGATTGTTACATGACCATGATATCTTCTCCCTCTAAGATGCTCTGATGCAATATTGTGACAAGCTAGGTGGATGTGGATTGAAGTCAGAGATAGAGTTGGGCTTGGTAGGAGGGCACACTAAGGAATGATGTGGATTTGTGGATAAGTTGTGTTCCAACTATATCAAATTGGTTGAAGAGAACGAAGATTCTTTATGTTGGTCCAACAATGCTTTGTTAGATGATTATATAGTCAGGTTAGGATATAAAGCACAAGCTAAAGCAAATTTTAATGGGCCTATGACATGGTGTTGGGAACATGTGTGGAAATTTCATAGATCATTGAAAGAAAAAATAGATGTGTGTCTCTCTAAGAAACAAATTGTTAACTTGTGATATGGGCTAAATAGAGGGTGAATTGGGCCCAATAGGTGTACGTTGTGTTGACATAAAGTGGAAATGGTAAGCCACTGATCTGCATCTTGGGGGAGGCCTCCAAGATATAAAAAAATGAAATGCTAGAAGAAAAGGGGAGAACACACAATAAACAAAACCACAAAGAAACTTTCTTATTATTATTATTAAAACAAAGAATAATTGTAAAAGTTATGTTGTGGTGGACAATTTATCCTTTTACAAAATGTGACTTGCTACTAACTTACTTATAGCTTTTTTTAGTTACAATACCACGGGAAATTCCATGGGTGGGTAAATATCATGGGTGATGAATACCATGGGTACATGCCACTTAAAATACCTTGGGTAATTACCATGGGTGGATGCCACTTACAATATCATGGTAAATTCCATGTGTGGATGAATACAGTAGGTGGATAAATACCATGAGTGAATGAATACCATGGATATATGCTACTTACAATACCATGGGGGGGTAAATACCATGGGTGGATGCCACTTTCCATTCAGATCATTCCTCCTCCCTTAAGAAGCAATGGTCCCCACAACGTGAAGTTCCCTCCCGAGAAGCCTTTGTTGAATATGAAGAGCCATTGAAGAGAATGATTTTGTGTGGTTAACCCATAACCATGATGAATGAAGATCCAAGGATAGAGATACAATGTAATTCTTGTGACCAACTGTGATACTAACAGTTTCTGGCCTAGCAAATGGACTTCGATAAAGCGTGAGTTTGTGGATGACCCATAACCATGACAAATGAAAATTTGAGGATAGAGATACCCTATAATGCTTGTGAACAATTGTGATACTAACAATGTGCAGTCTAGAAAATGGATTTCAATGACAAGGGTTTTGTGCAGTTGACCTATAACCTTAGGTTTGTGGATGACCCATAACCATGATGCTTGTCAGTCTGCTTTGTTATTGGGAAATCTACTGTCCATTCAGAGCTGCTAGTCCCACTAAGACGAGTAGCTTTCTCACAAACAAACAAACTAAAGTTACTTTCATTTTCCTTTATGAGAAGTAGATAGGAGAGAAGCAGAGAGTACCAACCTCAATCTTTCACTTGGCTCCTTGCTTGTTTCCTCTCCCCTCTGACCGATCTTTGCTGCTTCTTCCTTGATTACCTCGCTTCAAAGAGCACCTGTAAAGTCAAAGCAGCATGATACCATTAAAGAACAGAGATCTACGATCATAAACAATATAGGACCAAATATATATTGACCACACAAATGCATATATCAACTCAAGCATACAAGAATGTGGAGGAAAACTTGAATAGCTTTATTGATAGAAAGAGTAGAAGAGAGGATTACAGCCCATTGATCTAACCCAGTGTCATCCTCCCAGCATGAAAGCCCTTATTCACCTCATGAAAATCTTAGATCACCCAACACTATGATGTTCCACCAAGAAACCAACAGCACTTCCTTACAAGATACAAGATTCCAACCTCTGGATCTCTGGGATGTGGGATCCATATATAGATGTTTGCAGGGGGGTGAATCAGCTTCTGGGATTTTGATTAGTGTCCTCTCTCTAATATTTCTTGGTTCCACTTGGAGATTCATGATCTCTTAATCATCCCTGGGCGAATCCAGAGACTTCGTTTTCACTAGTTGACAGTGTACTTTCAACATGATCATCAGAGGTTGAGGACATCGAATTGTGCAAGTGGGGAGACTAGTCCCTTAAGATCTGTGGGATGCAAGGATAATCTCAATGATAGTGGTCCCCTTTGCAAATGACACATGGAGATTTAGGTTTGGACGGTGCAAGGTGTGGATTTTCGCTAGACGATGTATGGTTGCCCCTTTTTTCCTTTGGCTCCTTCTTCTTCTTCTCCTTCCCTTTCTTCTTCTTCTTAGTTACTTGGTTTTTAGTTTCACCAAGCAAAGAGGAAGAAGGAGTGGGAGAAACAAACGAAGTAGAAGGTTGGGGGGTAACTCTAACATCATCTTGTTGCTGACTTGATTGTTCAGGAATCATGGTGCTTTGAACGACAGAGGTCGAGAAGAGCCATATTGACAAGCCGATTGTCAGTCCTGGAAGGGACAATGTGGCCATATGAGGTGCACCAACATCTCCCCAAGAGGAGAAAGGACTAGGATTTCCCCCAAGGGGAAATCCTTGGTTGATGGACTCCATTTTCTCAACCTAAGACCAACAAGGGAACAATGATGTTATTCCGATTAAAATAAATTTTATGATGCTTTGACACAATTGCTTTTTCAATTTTTAAGAGTCGAGAAAAAACTAAAGATGACTCTAGTTGCCTTCGATTATGACTCTAGTTGCCTTTGATTTTTAATGAGCCTGAATTGACAAGTGCTCAGATGGACCTTTTCCCTTAAGGAGTCTTAAAAGGAATGAAAGAGACTATTCTAGAAATCTAGACAGAGGGATTACCAAACCAATCGCAAAACTGCAGAATACTTTTTACAGTATAGCAGTCAATCTTCTCGAATGCTGTGTTCAGTGCATTGCGATCGATAGGGCAACAGACATGGCTTCCTAAGGATAAAGGATATAGCCTATTGTGGTTTCCCAGTATATACTCGACGATACGTGGGAGCACTGGCACTTGTCGTCTCAAAGAGGAGGAATCACCCAACCTACGATGAAAGCAATAGTTACCAGGCTTTACGACGCCGAAATACATCTCTAGCCTAGACTTCTAAATGTTGTGCGTTAGGTTCCAAAGTGTTTCTATGTTCATTGAATTTATTTTACAGTCGATCTTTATTAAGAAGTTTGCCTTTAAGGGTCACCGCGTGATGTAGATATACAATTCCTAAAATGCAATCTAAGATGATAAATAGTCATTTATTCTTCTTTTTGCAATGAAAATCCTAGCTACTAAGGAAAGAGAAGTGAGATTCTTTCAACATAGAGCAGAGAGCACACACTAGATGCACTGTCCTAAATCAAAATAAACAAGCAGTATAAATGCAAATGCACATGCATGTATTTGTTTTCCGCTTTCTTAATGTGTGAATGACAAAAAGAATGCTAAGTACAAATCTGAATTGTCTTTTCAAAGTGACAGTACTAACAATTTTCTCTTCAAAAGACGAAAGGAAGACTATGACGACACTTTGCGATTTTGAATTGAAAACTGCTTTCGACACTTGAAATACTATTAGTTCAAATCAAATACAAGAGTAACAGTGTAATCGACCATCAAAAAGAGTAGGATTCTTTTCTTTGACTGAAAACGACACTTGCGACACTTCCAAATCAAAAGACGATAGTTCGATTAAGCTACTTTTTTGTAAATGAGAACTGTAAATGGCAAAAAATACATAAAAACATTCACAATTTTTTGTACAATGGAGGCTGAATGATGCAAAGGAAGGGAGTTTCTACAGTGGTATACTGATCACAGACAGCAAAACTCCTGAATAAAGCTGAAGAGAGTGAAGAAAAAACCAAAATCTGGAGGCAGAAACAGTCTTATCTAATCATCTCACCTCTAGCACAGGGAAATAGGGATGCATCTCACCTATTGCACACGGGAGGTGCGATGCATCCAGATTGCCAAGAGGAGAAGGTGTGATGGTCCAAGGATGAGACTTCAACTTGGTTTTTGGTCACAGTTTGGAGCTTAGTTCAGGGATTTAGGTCGAGCTAATGATAGTCAGTAAATGCAAATCATAGGGGCTGATCTAATGAGGTTACTTTGAGCCATCACCAGTGGCAATTAGGATGTTTACAAATCAATTATTCAATTTATAAACAAAACCTGGAGATGGACTAAAGCAGCATTGATCTACTTTGCACTTGCATAGCAAATGAATTTCGAAGGCTAGCTGGCTTAACTTCAAGCTCTGTCTGTAGTTTATAAAGAAAAAAAATATAGACAAGCAAATAAGCTATTCGCTCCCCAGCAGAGTCACCATTTTGTTATCGGGAAATCTAGTGTCCATTCAGAGCTGCTAGTCCCACTAAGACGGGCAGCTATCTCAGAAACAAGCAAACTAAAGTTACTTTCGTTTTCCTTTATGAGAAGTAGATAGGAGAGAAGCAGAGAGTACCAACCTCAGTCTTTCGCTTGGCTCCTTACTTGTTTCCTCTCCCCTCTGACCGATCTTTGTCGCTCCTTCCTTGCTTACCCCGCTTCAAAGAGCACCTATAAAGTCAAAGCAGCATGATACCATCAAAGCACAAAGATCTATGATCATAAACAATACAGGACTAGATATATATTGACCACACAAATGCATATATCAACTCAAACATACAAGAATGTGGAGAAAAACTTGAATAGATTTATTGATAGAAAGAGTAAAAGAGAGGATTACAACCCATTGATCTGACCCAGCGTCATCCTCCCAGCATGAAAGCCCTTCTTCACCTCATGAAAAGCTTAGATCACCCAACACTATAATGTTCCACCAAGAAACCAACAACACTTCCTTACAAGATACAAGATTCTAGCCTCTAGATCTCTGGGATGAGGGATCTATATATAGATGTTTGCAGGGGGGTGAGTCAGCTTCTGGGATTTTAATTAGTGTCCTCTCTCTAATAGTTCTTGGTTCCAGTTGGAGAATCATGATCTCTTACTCATCCCTGGGTGAATTCAGAGTGGCAAGTGTCACAGGAGAAGTTTCTGGAAGATTCCATGATCATCCACCTTGCAAACTGTCTTTGCCATTTGTCTACTCTCACCCATCGCACCCTACAGAGGGGCTTTTCAGTATGCATCGCACTTTTTTCATGTGGCAGGTGAGATGCATCGCACCCTTAACACTGAGCAATTTGTATGGGCCAGTTTTGACTAGTTCTGAGCAGTTTTCCATGGAGAACTTCTGGGAGATGATGTAATCAGCTGACCTTGTTCCTTTAGGGTGTGAAACAAAACTTTTAGGGACTCAGAAGCCCTTGGTTTATGGACATATATGATTGGGGTTGCAGTACCCAAATATGTCTATAACATGCTTGGTAAAAGCATGGTGGCTTGTCTAGTAGATTCTCCTATCTAATGAGATGTTGTAAACACTTCTTTCACATTATAGAGATCTTGTTGCAACTTTATTGATAACTTCTACTACACGCGATGAAATCAAATTCCGTCAAAGACCCATTTGAGGTATTGAAGATATATTTCTATTTATATAAGAAACTTGAACTTTGATGACCTGTGAAATGAGAAAATGATTCCAGAAACTCATGGTACGCGCGGTCGCGCAACGTTCCAAACATGTGTAACTTCAAATGCTCATATCTCTCAAACCGAGAAATGAAGTCAAATTCCGTAAAAACCCCATTTGAGATAACATAAAATAATTTAAAATTGGTTATTTGTCACCTTCTAAATTCTTTGCGGAGGTCATAACACTTTCATGAATTTTGATGAATATTGCTACAAAACTTTGAAACCAAAATATGCTTCAAACCATCATTCTCATGGAGTTGTAACCTAAATATGATACCACTGACCTGGATCTTAGGGGGAGGCCCACCAAGATCTAAAAAATTGAAATTCTAGAAGAAAGGGGGAGGACACATAGTAAACAAAACCACAAAGAAACCTTTTTTATTATTAAAACAGATAATAATTGTAAAAGCTACATTGTGGTGGACAATCTGTCCTTTTACAAAATGCAACTTGTTACTTATAGTATTTTTTAGTTACAATACCATGGGTGATTAACATGGGTGGATAAATACCATGGGTAGATGAATACCATGGGTAATCACCATAGGTGGATAAATACCATGGGTGGATGAATACCATGGGTAATCACCATAGGTGGATAAATACCATGGGTGGATGAATATCATGGGTGGATGTCAATTACAATACCACGGGTAAATTCCATGTGTGGATGAATATCATTGGTGGATAAATACCATGAGTGAATGAATACCATGGATAGATGTCACTTACAATACCATGGGTCGATAAATACCATGAGTGGATGCCACTTTCCATTTGGATGAGGCACCTTTTTGTTATCTTCTCTTTTACAACCCTAATATAGAGCCTTGCTATATTCAAAGGTAATATGGAACAAGGATAGTTTGGAGCATTGCATCGAGGTCTTGCTAATGGATGTTATTGTGGAAAATATGACTCATTTCCTTGTCACTTTGTTTATTTTATATGGTTGACATGTAAATTCATCTTGTTCCAAGAAAACCAAGTTCATGGGGAGGTGGTTGCACGACTAATTGAAAACCTCACATGGAAGTTTACACGTAAATCAAATCAAAAGAAGACACAAGTGCCTTCAATGCCAACAATGTATTGCAATACTGATCCAGGTGGATGTTGGTGGCCACCCACCTATCCCATTTGGACCCCTACAACTGTCTCTTTTAGTTTTTCAGTTTCCGTAATTGTAGCACAATTTACTATTTTTAGCAGTTTTTTCGGGTCCTAAACTTCCGGAGCCGTTTTGAGGCCCTAAACGATGTTTTTTGGGAAATCTGGGGGCAACATGGTCCATGGACCCATGTTGCCCTTCCGAAAGTGGTAGTTCTCGGATAGATCTTTCTAACGAGCTATCATACGCGTCAAACGGAGATCGTATGCCAAAGTTACGACCCCGGGAAATTGATGTACCAATTTACCCAAAACGGGGCCCACAATTTGGCGTTTCATCTTCTAGGGGTCGTTTTGGAATGTGAAGGGTTTTCCATTGTTTCTCAATAATAAATAGGCCTTCGAGCCTCATTGTAACACAGTTTTGGAACAGTTCAGAGGCATGTAGCCGCACATCTCTTCTCAGAGATAAGCTACCATCGCCCTAGCTGGTTTATTTCCA
>APFE030294084.1:15491-27004 GCA_000404065.3 Pinus taeda | reverse complement strand
TTCCTTTATTGTAGCACAACTTACTATTTTTAGCAGTTTTTCGGGTCCTGAACTTCCAGAGCCGTTTTGAGGCCCTAAACGACGTTTTTTGGGGAATCCAAGGGAAACATGGGTCCATGCAATGGACCAATGTCACCCGTTCCAACAATGGTAGTTCATAGATATTTCTAATGAGCTATTGTACGCGTCCAACGGAGATCGTATGCCAAAGTTACGACCCCGGGAAATTGATGTTCCAATTTACCCAAAACGGGGCCCACAATTTGGCGTTTCATCTTCTAAGGGTCGGTTTTGGAATGTGAAGGGTTTTCCATTGTTTTCTCAATAATAAATAGGCCTTCGAGCCTCATTGTAACACAAGTTCGGAACAGTTCAGAGACATGTAGCTGCACATCTCTTCTCAGAGATAAGCTACCATCGTCCTAGCTGGTTTATTTCCAATTCTGGTTGTAAGCATATTTCGATATTTTCCATTAATGAAATGAAGTGTTATTTCAGCTGCATCTCTTTATTTATGGTTATCGCATCTCTGTATTTATGGTTATCTCTGTAATCTATTGCGTTCCTATTTAAATCCGGATCATGTATCCATTTCTCGCAGCAATAAGTCTCTATCCGACTCCAGATTTGATGATTATTGAAACCAGAGTAAATTGAAGGAAAGGAAAAGCCATAGTAAATTAAATTCAATTTGAATCCATCAAATAAAATAGACTTCTTTGACTAATACTGATTCTATCCTAGCTTTAACTAATGGAATACAAATTTGGCAGCTATGAAAAATAATGTGCAGCATGCACCAAGCATGGGTACTAGAAATTACTAATTAGAGTATATAAAGGTTTTTTAAACCAAAGCTGTAAAAATCATATAAAAAGTGATGGCTCTAGGCTAAACCCACATGTGTGTCCTGATTTCCTCAATGAGTTGATATGAGAAGAACAGTTGAGATGCATTTAGCTTAGACACCAATAAAAGTCATACCTATTTAAATGATATTTTAGAACATTGTGTTTCATATTTCAAGATCCTTGAAATGATATTTATTTGTCATGAACACCATTTCCTTTGATACCAGAATCTCAGAGATGCACAAAGGTTGATCCTTTACCTTGAATAAGCATATACCCAATGGAAAACCATGAACACTATTTTTCAAACCCTCTTGATTGATGTCCAAGGGCCGAGGATACGTCACTTTTTGTAGCTTTTTATACTTCTCTGTGAGATAGACAAAGCCCTAATACAAGGTTGAAGGCATGTCAGTGAGCTCAAGAATAATATTATATATATGAGCTTAGATGCTAGGAACTTTATAGCTTCAAATATGATTTTATATAAACCTGCAACAGAGAAGGAATTCCGAGGGAGACACTATCTCCAAACCAAATTCAATTCAAGGGTGATTTCAGAATAGAATATTTTACTCTAAAGTAACCAAAGCTTCTTCGTTGTAGTCATGACAAAAGGCCTTAGATATAGACCATTTGACCAACAATTTGACAGAGAGCTCTATCCTAGAGATGCTTGATTGATGAGGCCTTGATCTCATTTCCTTTCTAGGATCTGCAACCTAGAATTTCACAGTAGGATTTTCAATGCTTCATGATGACTGATCTTTGAAGAGGA
The DNA here is from genome assembly GCA_000404065.3 of Pinus taeda. Classification (NCBI taxonomy): domain Eukaryota; kingdom Viridiplantae; phylum Streptophyta; class Pinopsida; order Pinales; family Pinaceae; genus Pinus; species Pinus taeda. The sequence goes on along the minus strand of APFE030294084.1, from coordinate 25,375 downwards.
AGGAGGTCAGTGTTGTTAGAAAACTTCTTGTGATTTCTTTCTTCCTTGCTTGGGCTTGCCCTCACCTTAGCTATGATACCTTGCCCTCACCTTAAATTTGATACCATTCTGGCGGGGCAAGCTAAACATCACAACAATAGAGGTAAGAAGTTGTAGATTCTTGTGTTGTCTGCCTTTTAGCTTCTAGAACATCATATGTTTTATTGCCAATTTCTGCTAAATTTAAAATTGACATACTGATCTAAGAAAAGGATTTTCAATGCTAATGAGATCTTCTGTAGTCCATGTTGGCACACTTGAGTCTTGTTAAAGGACCAACTGTTTCTTGTGCAAAATTCGAAGTAGACGACAACATACAACATGTTTTCTGAGAATCAAAACAACTTCTAGAAGTGTGATGACATTAATCCAACACTATGTTTATAAACCAATTCATACTAATGGGCACAGGGTGTGTAAAATGTATTCTTTAACAAATATTTTCTTTGTTGGTTGGTTTAAAGCTTATAGCCTTACTCATATCTCGAAGAAAGGGTACTTGCTTCCCTTTCACTTCATAGTTATATGAAAACCCAGTTTTGTAAACACCCATAACCATGAATATTATACCAACTCCCTATGGTTAGTGCATCTATAATGTAAGTGTAACACTCATCCATGTGGCAGTCATAAGGAATTTAGGTAAGGTTTTACTAACACTAGCATCCCAGACCATTAAGATCTATCCATGGCCTGAAATGATGTATTTCCTTTACTCAATAGAACACTCATCATTTCCCTCCCCTAATAATCAGTTTTTTTCTCTTCATTCTGAACGAGAAATCAATCAACAAGTCACCATTTTAAATGTTAGATCACAATATGTTTAGCTTCTCTCTTGTGCTTACACTCTAGCATTCTCGTAGCTTCAGAATCACGAATCTTAAACACAGTCTCATGATGTGCATCCAGGGAGGCATAATTAACCCTTTCTTTGCATCAAATTTCCCCCCTAGCATTCCCTTTACCTTTGCATGCCTCAATGCAAGGAATGCCAAGTCGGTACCTACTCAATTAAATTAGTAAGTTGAGGGGCGTCATATATACCCAACGCTACCTACCTGTTCTTCCTCTTCCTATGTCGTAGTGTATGAACAGTCAGCTAGATTGGTGAGGATCCCCATTAATAATAACATCTATGTTGGCATTTGAATCAGAATGACGTGTTTCCCTTAATCATATGTTTTGGTTTTTTAACCAAAAAGGAAAACAGAGATACAGACCCTCAAATTTGTCTACTTCTAGCCCCTATGCCCATTTTCATTTGGGTTTTTACCATGTTAGTGTCCCTTTCTTTCTCAAAACTACATGAAATCAGTTGATCTATCCATTTCGTAATGCCTTTGGTAAATTTTTCTATCAAATTCTCTAAAGTATATATGAGATCTAAGTGTTTCTTTGGTTGTTGCTGACTTCATATATTTCTGCTAACCATGATATGGGTTTGATGTAGAGGATTACAATTGTGTAAGGGTTGCATTGCTCGATATCTGTTTAGGAGGAGGAGAAGGAGAAAAGTGGTGTTAGGGTTGAGAGCTAAAGATGCCTGTGAAAAGAGGAGGTGTGTGGAATGGAGGGTGGCAGGGCTACCAGCGTGGTAGAAATGGAGGATGGGGGGGTCGGGGTTTTCATCATCGAATAGCTGTGGTGGGCTTCCTTGTTATCTTTGTGGTCATGCCATTGGTTTTTTTGGCAGCTAGGTTTCGTCACTCCGCATCTACATCTGCAACTGGTAAGCTTCTTCCTTCCCTCCTCCCTTGCTAGAAAGCTTCTTCTTGCCCTCCTCCCTTGCTGGTAAGCTTCTTCCTGCCCTCCTCCCTCGTCAGGTTGCTTCTCTCTCTTTTTTTGGGGTGGTTCATTGTTTAATTTATCTTTATTGGCAAGCATGCCCTTTCTTAATCTATTAGTATTACAATGAAGTGTAGACTTCTTACAAAATTCAAGTAAGATCTCCATCGCAATGAAGTGTAGTCGTCTTATACTATTTTAGAAAGATCCCTTTCATTGAGAACCCATTGAACAATGTATTTATGTGATTTGAGCCTTGGCGGGGAATTATCATCACTCTCGGTTAACCATTGAACCAAGACCCCATGGACCTACTTTGAAATTTGATTTTCCTTCACCACCCCTAGTTAACCATTGAACCAAAACCCCATGGACCTACTTTGGAATTTGATTTTCCATTTAGCTTTTTTGTAGGATCTGAAGGCGCAGATGTTATCACACTTACTTTCCTCACTTATTGTCAAACGTTTAGCACCTCTAGAATTTTTCCTGACATTTTGTGAGTTTTATTTATAGGTTTCCTTTCATTTGATCTGTGTGAAGCTGTGAACTCCATTTCTACATTAACACAGTACAATACCTACTAGGAGAAAGATTCAAAGTTTGTACCTCTCTCATGCAAGAGCAAATGTTTTACCAACTGCCTCTTGGGTAATTTCCCTTGCCAAAAATATTGAAACCATTCATCCCAATAGCAAGAAATAACAATGCTCTTTCCATTTTTTAACAAAGGGAAATGCATATGACTTGTAAATTTGCTGGGCAACTACTCGGTGAATTCCCTAGCCACTCCTCATTCTGAGTAGGATGGTACTAAGTGTGTGTTGGATTCTGCACAAGCTGGATGGGTATTATAAAAATATATTTGTTAAGAGTTCAGTTCAACATCTTACTCATGGGAATTGAATCTTATGAGAATTGAATCTAGGTGGGAAGGGTAACAATCATTCTTCTCCTACACTCATTATCCAAGCCAAACCCACTTTCCATCCATAAAGTTAAATCCACTTCTCATCAGTCAAGCTAAAACTAGTTCTCATCCACCCAACCTAGACTCAATTCGCAATGACAATCTTGTTCACCAACTACTTTCTGCTATACATATCATTTTCACACTGTTCCCACAGTGTTCAGAGCACATTGGCCAAAACAAATGATAGATATTATACACACCATTTTATTATTGATGTGTAACGAAATCTTGATCTTAGCATATGCATGATAGCAAAGCAACCCCCTTTCTAGTGTTTCAGTATTTCTACCTGACCTGTTATGCGTTTTTTATCATTTAAAACAGCAGGGCACAACTTCTAAGGAGATGGATCTGTTAGAATGGTATTCTCTTTCCACATATTGAAAACCAATTCTACTTTTCTGTGGCCATTTTGTTCTTTTTCAGGATCTGCGCAATGCACTTGCATTTACGTTAGTTTAATCCCAGAAAATAAATAATGTCCCTAAACTGAAATTTAATCAACTTGAGTGGATTGAAATAGAGAGGAATTATTGAGGATACTGGAGCTTTGTCATATATTTAAAATCACTCTTATCTATTTATCTGTGGGGTTCACAGGAACAGGTAGATGACTGGAGAAAGCAGAGTTTAACAGATAGCATTGACTCTCTCTTCCCAAAGGAGGCAAGTATAAGAAACCTGCTGCATTTGGATATCTTAAATTTGATTTCTCCCCTATTGAGCAGAGAATTGAAAATAAATTTTATTTACTGGGTAGGTGATTGATGTCATAACAGCTATCACAGAGGACTCAGGAAATCTAAACTTAAATATTGTTGGATGGAATGACTTGTTGGACGGAATGACCTATCTTCCTCATGGGTATTAGAAAATCCCTTTGAAGTAAACCAAAGGGATATTACTAACTCTAAGGTACGATTGGTGAAGATTTTGGTTATTTTCTCTATTGAACATGTAAGGAAACCTATGTGATGATGATCTATGTAGTTGAGTAGGTTTGTATTAAGCAGGAAGTGAAAACTGACATTCGTAGGGGTGCTTCTCTATTTCTAACAGTGTACATCAATTAGAGGAAAACAACTTCTGGAGACAGCTCAGAAAAGTTACATTCGCAACAATATGGTGTGATATTCAATGAAGAAGGCAAGGAAAATACTGAGGGGGGTAAAATCAATGACAAGGTGCAGAAAAAAAACTTCCAATGACGAAGAACTTCTTATGAGGTTTCAAGAGGATGACACAGGAAGTGAACATCGAGACGTCAAAGAGAATGCTCTTGATGGTAAATTTTGATTTTCCCTGGTTAACTAATCTATGATGTTTGTAGCCTACTATAAGGTAATGTTTAGTCAAACTCCTAGGACAATGGTTGTTGTAATGAAACAATTTGCAGCTTGAAGAAAGTCCAACAAAAGTTTCACAGAGGGTAAAATTATTTGCTGCACTAGATTGCTACTTTTTTGTTCTCATGGAAAAGCGAATTGTTATATTATTTTCCAAAATCCTTTTTCAATATTATTTCTCCAATAGAAAAATTTTATATTTCTTAGATTTTAGCATAGTATGCTTTAATTTAGAGTAGTTTAATGCTTACAACAATTGAGACAAAAGAGGAGGGAGGAAAGGCCAATAGAGCTGATTCAACAGGATGAAGAAAAACGAGTTGAGCTTGAAAACGCAGCAATTAAACGTTCCAAGGAGGTAGATTTTGCTGTCCTAGATAAATACTGCGTTTGGAGGCTTGAGAATGAGAACGAGAATTCTGACTCCACTGTTAGATTGATGTGAGACCAACTGATCATGGTTAGGGTGTATTCAAGCATTTCGCAGGCTAGGAATAATCTTGATTTATACCATGAAATGATGCTTCGTATTAAAGAATGTTAGCGTACATTGGGTGAGGCTAATGTCGATAATGATCTACCTCAAAGGTAATAGTTTTCGCATTGGCTGCATCTAAATCAAGCTTAGTAAGTGCTTCCATTTGCATTTGGTGTTCATATCCTTTGTTTCTTTTAAAGTTGCAGTCTATGTGTCAATCTTTCTACTTTTCATTCTCTTTTTCATGGCTGATAATTGATATGAATGTTTTAGTTCACCTGAGAAGATCAAGGCTATGGGTCATGTCCTATCCAGGGCTAGAGAATAATTTTATCACTGTGTGATAGTAACAAAGAAATTGTGAGCCATGCTTCAATTTACAAATGAGCAAGTAAGGACCTTGAAAAAGCAAAGTACATTTTTAAGTCAACTGGCAGCAAAGACTGTTCCCAAGGGCCTGCACTATATTTCCATGCAATTGACCATGGATTATTACTTTCTTTCCCTTGAAAAGTGAAATTTCATAAAAAGGACAAGTTGGAGGATCCAACTGTTTATCACTATGCATTATTTTCTAAAAATTTATTGCCTGCATCTATGGTTGTGAATTCAACTGTCATGAATGCTAAGGTGAAGTGTTATGAATTTAAAATACTCTAAAGTTTGGAAGTCCAATAGTTTTGTTGCATTTTACATTTAATATTTGGATCTCATTGTAGGTGATTTACTTGTGTTTGCAGGAATCTCAGAAACATGTATTTCATCTTGTCACAGACAAGTTAAATTTTGGGGCCATGAAAATGTGGTTTTTACTTAATCCCCCAAGGAAAGTTGCGATACATGTAGAAAATGTTGATGATTTTAAATGGATCAATTCCTCCTATTGCCCTGTGCTTCGCCATCTTGAATCCACAGCTATGAAAGAGTATTATTTCAACGCAGCTCACTCGACTACACTCTTATCACGTTCCTCCAATTTGAAATATATAAATCCAAAATATTTATCCATGCTAAATCATCTTCGTTTCTATCTTCCACAAGTTTATCCCAAACTGGACAAGATCCTTTTCTGGGATGATGATATTTTGGTGCAGAAATATTTGACGCCCTTGTGGTCAGTATATCTTCATGGAAAGGTTAATGGTTCAGTGGAAACTTGTGGAGAAAGCTTTCTCCATTTTGAAAAATACCTTAATTTCTCCAATCCGCACATAGTCAAGCACTTTGATCCTAATGCTTGTGGTTTGACATATGGGATAAATGTATTTGATCTCAAAGAATGGAAGAAACAAAATACAACTAGAATATATCACAAGTGGCAAAACATGGTAAGTGTGTAGTGTGGTTTATTTATGTTAATTCCTGTGATGCTTACTTTAAAGTATTTAAAGTAAATCGGAAGTAATTAGCTAGAAAACTTAATGGGTTTTTCTTTGTTCGATTCTAAGTTTTCTTTTATTGTATGTTAGAATGTGGATAGAGCGTTGTGGAAGCTTGGAACACTACCTCCTAGATTTTCACATTGGCTACTTCTAAATCAAGAGTAGTAAGTGCTTCCATTTGCATTTGGTGTTCATATCCTTTGTTTCTTTTAAAGTTGCAGTCTTTGTGTCAATCTTTCTGCTTTTAATTCTCTTTTTCATGACTCGTAATTGACATGACTGTTTCAGTGCACCTCGGAAGATCAAGGCTATGGGTCATGTCCTATCCAAGGCTAGAGAACAATTTTATGGTTGTGTGAAAGTAACAAAGAAGTTGCAAGCCATGCTTCAGTCTGCAGACGAGCAAGTAAGGACCTTGGAAAAGCATAGTAATTTTTTAAGTCAGGTGGCAACAAAGTCTATTCCCAAGGGCCTGCACTGTCTGTCCATGCGACTAACCATAGATTATTACTTTCTTCCTCTTGAAAAGTGATAATTTCCTAAAAGGGACAAGTTGGAGGATCCGACTCTTTATCACTATGCATTATTTTCTGACAATGTATTGGCTACATCTGTGGTTGTGAATTCAACTGTCATTAATGTTAAGGTGAAGTGTTATTAATCTAAATTACTCTAAAGTTTGGCAGTTCAACATTTTTGCTACATTTTACATTTAATATTTGGACCTCATTGTAGGTGATTTACATGTGTTTGCAGGAATCTGAGAAACATGTATTTCATCCCATCATAGACAAGTTAAATTTTGGGGCCATGAAAATGTGGTTTTTACTGAATCCCCCACAGAAAGCTGCGATACATGTAGAAAATGTAGATGATTTTAAATCGCTCAATTCCTCCTATTGCCCTGTGCTTCGCCAACTTGAAACTGCAGCTATGAAAGAGTATTATTTCAAGGCAAATCACTTGACTACACTCTCAACACGTTCCTCCGATTTGAAATATATAAATCCAAAATATTTATCCATGCTAAATCATCTTCATTTCTATCTTCCACAAGTTTATCCCAAAATGGATAGGATCATTTTCTTGGATGATGATATTGTGGTGCAGAAAGATTTGACGCCCTTGTGGTCAATAGATCTTCATGGAAAGGCTAATGGTTCAGTGGAAACTTGTGGAGAAAGCTTTCAGCGGTTTGACAAACACCTTAATTTTTCCAATCCGCACATAGCCAGGCACTTTGATCCTAAAGCTTCTGGTTGGGCATATGGGATGAATGTATTTGATCTCAAAGAATGGGAGAAACAAGATATAACTAGAATATATCAAAAGTGGAAGAACATGGTAAGTGTGTAGTGTGGTGTATTTATGTTAATTCCTGTGATGCTTACTTTAAAGTATTTGAAGTAAATTTGAAGTAATTAGCTAGAAAACTTAATGGGTTTTTCTTTGTTCAATTTCTAAGTTTTTCTTTTATTGTATGTTAGAATGAGGATAGAGTGTTGTGGAAGCTTGGAACACTACCCCCTGGATTGAACATTTTATGGCTTGACCCATCCTTTGGACAAGTCTTGGTATGTTCTGGGTTTAGGATATAATCCTAGTGTGGACTGTTGAGAGATTGACAATGCAGTTGTTGTTCATTACAATGGGAACATGAAACCTTGGTTAGAGCTAGCAATGACGAAGTGCAAGCCTTACTAGAAAAAATATATAAAATATGATCATCCTTTCTTACACAGTGCAATATAAATGAATAGTTGTGACCTCAATATTCATACTGCAATAGATTTTCAAATGTAAAGTGTAAAGGCCCTTGATTCTTGTTGATAATTCATTCTAATTCATTTGTTTTTGGGGTTCCATAGAAGGTTTCTAGTTTATGGCTTAATGAGTCAGGTTTTTGGAGGTGCAGTGACCTAACCAAGTTTAAGATTTACAAATTTTATGTCCTCATTATATTCCTTCATAGTTGGAAGTAAACTCCTATATAAGTATTCTTTTCTTTGTTAGTTAATATTTCTCTTTCATCAAGTAATTACACAAATTGTTCTTCCAAGAACACAAAGAAGTATGAGACACAAAGATTTAGGCTTTCAAGGCAAGGTGAAACCTCTCAATAAGGGAAAACCCAACAATCCTCCTCTTATTGAATTTATTCAAAATGAGATATCCAACACAAGACCAAAGAGTCCCTCCAACTCAACCCTCCTATTTAAGTCAAGGTCAATAGTTGAGTCTCTACCTAGTCAAAGTGAGAAGCAACTTCTGAATTTCTATCCTTATTGCAGGTTTAGTCTCTTATTATAATACAACGACTTCCAATTAAAGACTCTTTGCCTTCTATTACTGATCTTTGGCTACTATAGCAAACCCTTGACTCGTTACCACAGATATTTAGATCCTGCTGCAAATAGATAGCTTTAGATTAAGATTCGGCTTAGTCAAAGACTTCGGTTTCTTCAAGTGACGTAGACTTCTTTTTATCCTCAGTTTTTCTTCTCCCATTGGATTACAGACTTCGAGCTTTTTCACTTTCTTAGTTTCTACCCAAAAGAGGTCAAATATAGGCTAAAATGCCTAGATATCATTCTAACAATGTAAACTTTGAAACGGGAACTCATACTGTTACCCGCTTTGCAAAAAAGTGACTCAATTTTGAAAAAGAGTGATGCAGAACACACGTGTTTTTTAGAGCATAGTTTTAGGCACTATAAAAAAATTTATGTACATTGCGTTTTAGAATGGTAGTGTTTTTTATGCTAATTTAAAAACGTGATAATTCTACACCAGACCCTTTATTTAAAAGGTTTTTTTTTCTAATGTATGAAATGTAAATAATTATTTTCTAAATTTAATCATTTTTGAAGTGGTCTTTTTCTTCATATTTTCTTGTTTTTATTTTAATTTTAATTTTTGTGTAGTGAGGTTTTTATTGTTTTGCATATTTAAAGAAGAAGGTCAATATTTTGAATTTTCAATATTCTACATATTTATACATCGTTAATTAATTTTTCAACCCACAAGAGATAATTGTTTCTAAAAAACAATATTTTTTAACAATGGATATAAAAATAGCTATTTTTAACATAAATATAACTTAAAAACTACACATTTTGATAATTTTTTGCTACAATTCACATGCGAAAATCACAATTTTTATATGAAAATTTTAACAAAAATGGTTAAATAATAGCTTTTTTTATGAATTTCATGTCAAAAAAATAATAATAATCACTTTTTTTTTTTAAAATAATGATTAACTTAAAAATTAATGCGAAAATCACATATTACAAATATTGAACGCATAACAACCTTAATTGAGTGTATATTCTTCTCATAAAATGTCAAAGTCAAAACATTACAAGTATAACTACTTAATAGTTACAAAAAATGAACTTGATTTCTAAGCATAACTTAAATTTAATCAACAATGTCACGTAATCCAAACTCTTCGTCCTCTAGAGTTCCATCATTGTCTTCTTCCACAATATTTTATGCTTCCTTTTGCTCATTTTTGTCTTCTAATGGATCTTTGATGTCTGTGAATCTCCCAATGTATGTCTTTCCAAACATCACATGTAATGGTGCTTGGCATTCCTTTGCCTTTTTTGCCACACGTGATTCACTAAAGTCCCATTTCTTCAACCCAATTTCTTGCATTGCATCTGGAAGAAATTGAAGAGCATTAATTCTTTGCTGAATGAAACTGCACTGTATTGGATCTTTTTCAATTGCAATGCAATTTCTTCCTTTTTGAAGGCAACATGCTAGTGTAGTACCTAATTATCAAGAACAAAAGAAATAATGAAGTAAATTAGTACAATGACATATTAATTAAAAAATAACATATTGAAATTCAATTCCATATAATAAAA
>APFE030294083.1:0-17041 GCA_000404065.3 Pinus taeda | reverse complement strand
CTTAGCTTGCTTGAGGGACATTGCTTATATGGTTGTAGCTGTAGGAATACCCAATCACCTACATCAAAACTTCTTTCACTGCGATGTTGATCTGCCTGTTGTTTCATTCTATTTTGTGCCAACACGAGGTTATCCTTTAAGAGTTGGAGGACTTGTTGTTGATGTTCGATGTGATGTTCCACTGCCTGAACTTAGAATTTTCTCTTAAATATGATGTGATGGATGGTGGTTGATACCCATAAAGTGCCATAAATGGGGTCACTTTTGTTGCTGTATGGAAGGAAGTGTTATACCACCATTCAGCCAGAGGCAACCATTTGACCCCCCATTGTGTCTGTTTATCAGATACAAGCAACGAAGATATCCTTCCAAACATTTGTTTACTATCTCAGTTTGCCCATCAGATTGAGGATGATAAGATGAGCTATGAGCTAACTGAGTACCAAGACAAGAAAATAATTCTGTCCAAAAAATTTCTAGTGAATGGGATCTCTGTCACTTATAACAATCTTTGGGTTTCCATGTAGCTTTTGAATTGTTTCCATAAATGCACTAGAAACTGTACTGGCTTTAAATGGATGTGATAATGCACAAAAGTGTGCATACTTGGTAAGTCTGTCAACTACCACCATGATGACACTCTTTCCCTCAGACTTGGGAAAACCTGTGATAAAATCCATTGAAACCTCCTCTCAACGTTGGCTTGGAATGGATAAAGGTTGTAAAAGACCCGGTGTCTTAATTGTTTCAACTTTATTTTGTTGGCAAACCAAACATTCTGCTACAAACTTTTGAATATCTGATTTAAGGCCATCCCAAAAAAATTCCTTCTTAACCCTGTGGTAAGTTTTTAAAAATCCTGAGTGCCCTCCTAAGGGAGAAGTGTGCAATTCCATAAGAATCCTTTTGTTTTAGCTGGGAATTCTTACAGAGGTATAGGCGATCTTTGTACCAGAATCATTTTTCCAGCTAAATGTATCAGACGTACTGGAATCTTGTTGTAATTTTCGAATAAGTGCCCACACTTCTTCATCATTCTTCCAATCCTCCTTTGCTTCGTTTATCCAATCTAGTTGGATAATAGAAATGGCACACAACAATGCTTCCACATCCTCATCCTTTCTTGAGAGTGCATCTGCCACCACATTTTGCTTCCCTTTTTTGTAGATGATTTCAAAGTCATAACCCAACATCTTTGTGACCCACTTTTGTTGCCTTTAGCGGATAATCTTTGTTCTAAAAAGTATTTAAGGCTATCATGATCTTTCTTTACCTTGAAGTGTCTTCCCATTAGGTAGGGTCGCCATTTCTTAAGTGCATGGAGTATTGCCAACATTTCCTTCTCATAAATAGCTTTGTGTAAAAACTTTCCCTTGGTTGGACGACTTTCAAAAGCAATGGGTCTTTCATCTTGCATTAGAACAGCGCCAATTCCATTTCCTGAAGCATCACATTCCACAATAAAGGTTTTTGTGAAGTCCGGTGTAGCTAAGACCGGTGCTTGGCACATTGCCTCTTTAAGATGTTCAAAGGCCTTTGTTGCTTCTGGAGTCCATGAAAATGCAGCTTTCTTCAATAATGTTGTTAGAGGTGCTGCTATTCTTCCATAATTCTTAACAAACTTGCGATAATACCCTGTCAACCCGAGAAATCCTCGCAGATGCTTTATGGATGTGGGGATTTTCCATTCCTTACTGGCTTTAATTTTGCTAGGGTCTACCTTAACTCCTTCATGAGATACAATCTGACCCAGATATTCCACCTCTTGTACTCCAAAGGAACATTTGGATCTTTTTGCATATAATTGTTTCTCCTCTAATAGTTGTAGCAACCTATCAACATGTTCAAGATGATCCTTCCAAGATTTGTTGTAGATTAGTATATCATCAAAAAATACTAACACAAATTTTCTAAGGAATGGTTTGAAAATGGTATTCATCAAACCTTGAAATGTTGAAGGTGCATTCGTAAGGCCAAAAGGCATGACCAAAAATTCATAATTACCCTCATGATTTCTAAATGTTGTTTTCGGAATGTCTTCAATTTTCATTCTGATTTGATGATATCCTGAATGAAGATCCAACTTGGAGAAGTAAATTGATCCATGCAATTCATCTAGTAATTCATCAATGAGAGGAATGGGAAACTTATCTTTAATTGTGAGCTTTTTGAGATCCCTATAATCTAGACACATGCACCATGATCCATCCTTCTTGTGCACTAATACTACTGATGCAGAGAAATAACTTTGACTCGATTGAATTATACCAGCCTCTAGCATTTCTGCAACCATACATTCAATTTCACTCTTCTAGGCATAGGGATATCTATACGGCCTGATGTCTGGAGGAAAACTACCTGGAATCAGATGAATAGCATGATCATGATCACGAATAGGTGGAATACCTTTGGGAGTCTCAAATACCTTGGAATGATTGTCCAAGACTTTTGGAGATATGGAGAAATAGATGATTCCAATGTGGAAACATGTAGCGAACATAATTGTGCAATTACATCCCTTTGTTCCTTTTTTAGAAGCTTTGTCATACTATTAGAGTTGATTATCTTTCTTGGTTTCCCTGCAATACCCCTTAATTCAACTTCCTTTCTTTCCATAGAAAATTTCATAAAAGGTTCTTGAAAATTAAAAGCTATTGTACCCAAGGATTGTAGACTCTTAGTGCAACATTAGCACCTCCCATTGGAATGAAAAGCATTGGGCTAGTTAATACATATTCTCCCATCGATAGTTGATATTATGGCACTTTCCAGAGTAATTTATTGTTCCTCCATTTGCAACCATCACTTGACACTCTGGTGCTGGATATGAGAAGCAACTCAATTCTTTTCTACCTTACAATGAATAGAATTGTGGGTACTTCTTGAATCAATCAACACTATTACCTTTTTCTTCTTGATTTGTCCTTCTATCTTGATGGTTTGAGGAGTGGTAATTCTCGCCAATACATTACAAGATACAGTTCAATTCAATTCTTCTTTATCTAGGATTTTTTCTTGGAGTATATCCTCTTCTTTTGACCTTTCTTTCTCCTTTCCTTCTTCCTCTTCACAATCTATGTAGAATAATTTCTTCTCAGCACACTTATGACCTCTAGTGTCCTTGCTATCACAATTGTAACAAATCCCTTTTGATATTTTTTCTTCCAATTGTTGTGCTGTCAACCTTATAGGTTGTGGAAGACTAGGGGCAACAACACTTCCATCTTTATAGTTGTGAGTGGTATGCTTCCTAGTTTCCATAATTTTGCTTTCCATTTTTCTTGCTAACCTGAATGCCTTCTCTAATGAATCAGGTTCCCAAAGGAAAACATCATGTTGGATATTATCCTTTAAAGTCCCTATGAACAAATCAATCTTATGCTCCTCTGGAATATTTTTTACCCTTATGTTCAATTTTTGGAACTCCTCAATGTGCTCCATTATTGAACCCTTTTGTTTGAGACTTATCAGTTGGCTAAATAAAGTGTTGCTTTTTGTATCCTCATAATGTGTTGTCAATTATTTTGTAAAAATTTCCCAAGTGATATTTTTTTTACGAGAGAAACACCATTGATACCATACAAACTGATTTGGTTCCAAATATAAAGTTGCAATACGTACCTTTTGTCTATTTTGCACATTATTGAGATCGAAAAATTGGTCCATTTGTAATATCCATGTTGCGGGATCCTTGCCATCAAACTTCATCATATCTATTTTTGGAATATGGTGGGTCTTCAATCCCACATTAGGGTCTATGAAATAATTATTAACATTTCTTTTGTTCGCATCATGTGTTTCCTTTACTACCTTTTCACCATTAGTAAGTATTTCTTGTAGAAAATTTGTCAAATCTATCTTCAAATCCGCCATGTCTGTCTTCAAATATGTCTTCAAATATGCCATGTCTCTCTTCAAATCTGTCTTCAAATCTATCTTCAAATCATCCATCTTAACTTCCATGCCCTTTATCTTAGATTCCACTCCATTTATCTTAGCTTCTGTTAGCTTTTGTGAAAGTGACATTTGTTACACTTGTTCTTGTAATTTTGATATATCATGTAACGTTTATTCCCCTTCTTCATGAGTCATGCTAGTTGCTTACTAGGTTTTTGCATTTTCTTTCCTCAGGGCATTAGTTATTGATAATAATGCTCTACTATGCCCTTTGAATTCCTTCATAATAAATTTTCAAACCAATCTTAGGCAAAAATTTAAAAGAATCTACACACCGTTTTTCACTTTGTAGGAGCTCGATGTTGCCTCTGATGTATCTCTGTACATTCAGATCATCTAGTTTTGAAATTACAACCTACAGTAGCCCTTCATATCCTCTTTATGATGCGACTAGTCTGATCCAAATTGGATTCTCCAAGGAAGAGTTATGTGAAATCTCCCATAGTGACCTGATTATAGACTAGTTCAGTAGAGCGAACGTGTATGACATGCCACGAGTCACAGTTTCGACCTTTGGCTCTAAAAAATATCTACAAGAAACTACAGTCCATCATCTTTCTGTACCTTCTTACGAAATTTCAATCTGTTGCTCAGAGAGAAAGTTATGATGATTTTCTCCAACTCACCTATTTGGAATGTAATTCAGGAGTCTGCAAAAAGAACAACTTCCTCAGATCATATCTCTGCAAATATAGCGTTACAAGCTCTAAAATATGAACCCAAGGTTCAGTGTGATTTATTCTCACATGGGTTTTGTTTTTAGCTTTTGAAACATCACAGAAAAAAGATATAGCAACAATTCCACGATGACCTATTTGGAGCAGCGAAACCCTAGAATCTAAAGCTCTGATACCAAATGTTATGAAACTAGCTCAAGAAAAGATAGAAAATATGGATCAACATCATATAATTCAGCCTCTTCGAGGGGGAAACCTCCTTTAAATTACTAAATGAAAAATTCTTGGATGATTCAAATGACAAAACCTCCTTTCTATATATAGGAGTCTAAGGAGTCACAATATAACCCAACTGACCTAACAATAATAATATAAAGCCACAAAAATAACAATAGAGGGATTCTATGGGGCACAGTAGTAACAATATCGAGATAATAGGGGCACAACAATATTAATAAGGGATGCAACTACAATAGTAATGGGGTAATCACTAGTATTATAGGGACCCAACATTTGGTCAGGATAAATATGAAAAACCTGGATCTCATTTATTAAAATCTAGGTTGCAATGATTTATTGAGTATTAATGATTGTATACATGATCATTTTCGTGTGGATGGTTGCATTCATACCATCAATTCATGTATTATATTTTGATGCCTATTCAGATGTATTATCAGGCAGTATCTGTCGGGGATGTCATATATTGTATCATGTTTGATATGTAGGTCTCCTAGTGGTGGTATTCTAGGCTCCTTGGCTTAACTCATAAAGCACTTCAGCCATCACTTGATGTTCTGCTTTCATTCTTTAGGGGATTTTGTTAGACAATATTTTTTCACATTCCTACATTTATACCTCAAGTGTCATCCCGTGTGCCACTTCCGTCACAAATGTCATAAAGTGACAAAAGTTGTATAAAATCATCCACCATGAATTATATGCTCAATACAGCCTAAGGAGATGGAGAAATAATGTCTTGAAGCAATTTTGGAGAAACGTGTGAAAAATCCTAGTTTGCAAGATGAGCACCACTTTTAGTAGGAAAATCCATCCTAGTAACCTTTTGTTGAACTAGTGACTAGTGCTAGCAGCGTGACTTTTGATAGGAAAATCCATGTTGGTCCTCTTCAGGCAGTTTCTCCAAAAATAGAGAAGAAGCTTCCCTTATTATAAGCCTCGAGAACAATGAGTTGGTAGTTGTTGGATGAATATATCATCGAGTACTACCATTTAGAGCCCTTGATCATACTTTTGGGGATCTTACCTTTAGGATAAGGACCTTCTTCCCCATTTGGTGGATCTATAACTCACTCTCCCTCACTATAAATTTGTTCTTCACTTTCATCAATGGGTTGATCATTATTGGTTACCATTCTTATGCTCGATTCTTCGTAGATGTAGCCATTTCGTTGAGAGAGGAAAGGAAACCTTTAGTTTGGCTTGGACTTGGAACCATCCTAAAGGAGGCCTTCAACATAAAGTCACCAATTGTATGCTTCTCTCTCTAATTTAGTCATTAATGCAAAGCATGTTTTACTTCCCATAATCTTGTCTATGTTGGTTTTCTTAGTACGATACTCATTGACATGTTGTATAGCTTATATTGGAATACATATATTATGATATCTCTTGTTGGTGTATTTTGATCTCTCTTGAAGGTATTTAGACGCAAGAAATAATGAGGAGTGACCCTAGGAGCTAAGGGATCGGGATCACCATCAAAGGTCGAGCGCATAGGACAGAGGTAGGCCATCTCCCTTACTCATTTGTCATTGTGATTTAGCTTAGGGAAGTTTACTTGTTTTGTCACATTTGTTACTAGACCCGCATAATGGGCAAGAGGGGATCACTTCTATTCATAGCAGGGATTACCTGGTTAACAACAAGTATGGCCTAAGAGATCCAGAACATCAATGGGACCAAGGGATAAGTTATCTGAGTGCTTGACTTCTCTATTGAGGGTTTTGTTGATGATGTTGGATGAGTGTGTGTGATTCTTACGATGATTCCACTTCATTAAGGTCACATAGGAGGTTGAATTTGGTCATAGTAGCCTCTTGTCTCATGTTTATCGTGGTTGGCATGGTTATGGGTGGATGTGGGAGGAGGGTGTTACATAATGGTATTAGGGCATGGTTTAACTCTTAGACTAAATGGATGGTGTGTATTGGTCATGCATGCATGTCAGTTCCATCTGTGTCTCTTACACTTGCATTCCATGTTCTTGTTACATTTTATTGATGTTAATCATGTTCTTGTTACATTTTATTGATGTTAATCATGAGGATAGTAAGGTTGTTATGATGATCTTGATGATTGATTTTGTGGAATTCATCATCCTAAGTATATGACTAGTTAAGTATTATTACATGTCACTTACATGTTGATTTTATGTCCCTTTGGTAGAGGAGTGATGTAGAGGCTCAGTGTGGTACATGAAGGGCATAGTTTTTGTTGAGGCAAAAATCTGCTGGAAAATAATGAAGACACATAGAAGGGGACTTTCATCTTGAGAGAAATTTGTTCCAGAAAGTTAAAATTTCTTACTTGCTGAGCAGACGAGTAGTTCTAAGTAGTGACTAGAGGAGTTAGTTTGATTGTTGGGTAATATGGCATTGCATGGGCAAGAGATCAAGATAGGTTATATGGTGCTTCCAACTATGTCAAGGCCTGCGTCAAAAGTGTTGTAGTTGTCCCTGGTCACATTGATCAAAAGAAGATGTACAATGCTGAGGAGGGGAAGGAAAAGAGGCTCATTCTCAATGGATTTTGAGATCATCTGGTATCACACATACAAGGAAAGGATACAACCTCAGAGATGTAAGAAGCCTTTTCATCTCTATATGAAGGCTCTTTCAAACATCGGAAGATGTATTTAGAATAGAAGTGGAAGCAGACCTTGATGTGGAAAGGAGAAGGGGTGAATGTCTTCAACACACCAGAGACTATATTTCTACATTGGGGTCCAATCCTCAGTCAACCACAATCGTCAGGATAACTATGAATGGAGTCTTGGATGAATGGAAAGTCTTCTTCCAAAGAATATTGGGCAGGGAAAGACTACCTTCAAGAGAGGAGATGTGGGCGACTCTTCAATAGGAGGAGTTAAGGAGCAACATAGTGAAGGTCAACCTCAATGGTAGTAGTGGGAGTGGAACAAAGACGAAGGATGAGGAGGAAAGCGTAGCTCTACCATCAAAGGGATAGAAGTAGAAGCACAAGAAGGACATTTTGAAGGTGAAATGTTTCAGATGTGGCAAGATGGGTCACTTTGCATCTCAGTGTCCTTTAAAGAAAAAGGATAAGGACAAGAGGCATGATCCAAAGGTTGCAATCGTGAAGATAGACAAGTATGAAATTGGCATGAGTACCCACACATATCCAGGAGGGATATGTGGCGATATTGATTTGTAGTCAAGAGGACTACATTTGGGAAGGATCCTTGAGGATTCCACCTCTTGTATCAATTCCTTGCTATGGGAACCCAAGATTCAGCAATAATGGGATGCACTCACTATCAGATGATGCAGTGGATTGTTTGGAGGACAAATCCAATAGCTTTGGACCAGAGACTAGTTAGCACAGAGCAAGGTTGACAACAATGCAGTTAGAAGAGTGCATAAGTCAGCAGAAATGCAGAATATTTAGAGGGTCAGAGACTAGTAGCAGACGGATTCTAAAATTCATTGTATTATGCTGAAAAAATTAAATTTAGCAATTTTTTGATGTTTTTTAGTTGCTTCTTCAACAGGTGAGTTGCAGTACGGATGCAGTGTTAGCAGTGGTAGAAATAGCAGCGTTTGAGAGGGACTTGTAGTATAGATGCAACAATGGCAGTCGCAGTGTCATGAGAAGCAGCAACAACACAGTTTTGGTGGCACCATTCAGAAAGAAGATGCTTTAGAAATAGAACAGCATGTTGCTACACAACATTTTGTCACTTTCCCTATACTACCTATTCATCAATACTAGAGGACCTCTACAGTGAACCCCATATACTTTCCCATCATGAAGAGAATGCCTTTACATCCCTCTTCATCTGCAAAACATTTCTCTCTTACACCATTTCCCTAGAATCTTCCTTCAATATCAGTTTTGAAGACTAGCACTAGTGCTTAGTTCCTTCCCTTTGTCGATTTGCAGATTTTAAAACCATGGCTAGTGCTAAATGGTGCAAGTTATCCATTCATCACCCACACCAACACTCTTTTGGCAAGTTTTAAAAGTTGATTTGAAGCTTTGAGGTCTCGAAGCTTTGTGAACAGAAGTCAGGTAAATGGTTGGGCTTGATAGAGCCAAGAGAGTCTCTTTGGGCTCCTTTCCCCTATTAAAATGGAACAAAAAAATAGATAAGGCCTCTCCCATCATCAGAGGATACAAAATGATCTCCTCCTTTTCCACGATGAACTAGTATTTTTTGGGAGCTTGAATAACCAACAAGATATTGATAGATTTAGCCTTGTAGTTTGTGTTTTTGAAGGAAGAATAGGTGTATGGTGTGTTTACTTTTGAAGTAAGGGGAAGAAGCCTTAAAATTCTATTGTTAAGGGAAAACCTTGAGATGTTAACAGTCATGCTGGAATCTGGATACATCGAAGGATACCTACAACGACAAGGCTTCGGTTGTATTTTGTTCTGAAGTTCATATTAATACAACTAATGGTTTGTTTCCTACATTGGGTGTCATGTTACCTTTCATGGCTTAAGACTCATTGAGCTTTTAATTATATTGAATTCAATTTTATGCTATTAGATTTGCTATTATTTCTTGTATGTTTGTTTCCGGTATTTGAACAAAAGGAAGCTAAAGAAAGGAAGCAAGATCACTATCAAGAAAATTAGTGTTATAAGAGGTAGGCCTTCTTACTCGATTCTAGTATAAGGAAGCATACATTAGATTGTATTCTTTGTGGCTACAACCACTCTTTTGGGCTAGAGGAATTTCCTTTGTCTGCATTCAGAATTTACCTACTCCACAAATTGGCAACTCCGCTAGAGTAGGTAAATTCTCAATGTGGACAAAGACAATTCCTCTAGCCCAAGAGAGTGGGTCTAGCCACAAAGAAGACAATATAATGTAAACTTCCTTAGATTAGAATGATGTAGGAGAAGGAAATGAAAATACGAATACATTAGAAAAGATTCCTTCAAGGTATGTTCAAAAAAATCGTGTTCAATCTAAATTTCTAGGTGAAAAAGAAGGAGTACAAACTAGAAGAACATTTTTTGGGACTTCCAGACACATGGCCTTACTATCCACATTTGAAACTCAAATTATGAATCAAGTAATAAAACATGAATGTTCGTGTAAGGATATGTGTGAGCAAATTGATCAAATATAAAATAATAAAAAATGGGAATTAGTGGAAAGCGCTCAGGAGAAAAATGTAATCAGGACAAAATCAGTGTTCAAGAACAAAATAAATGAAAATGGAGAAGAAATTCGAAACAAAGAAAGACTTGTATGCAAAGACTATAACCAACAAGAACAGATAGACTTTGAAGAAACATTTTCACGTCTAGCTAGACTTGAAGCATTGAAAATCTTTCTTTCTTTTTCCAACTTTCATATCATTAAGGTATATCAAATGGATGTGTTAGTGTCAGTCTTTCTAGCCTTCCTTTAGTGATCAAACATGCTCTTACACAATGATTTTAAGGTGTCAAGGTCAAATTTTGTCATTTCAATAAGTCTTCAAGCAAAATTTGGTCACTAGGCATTAGGTCCAGGGTTTTCTTTCACTCCTTTCAAAGTTGCCCAAATGTCAGTCTATGTCACTATTCAGATGAGTCTATCATCACTCAAAAGGTTGTTATCATCATGTCAGATTCCATTGGGTCATTTCACACCTTGTTCATGCTTCAGTTGCGCTTAGGTAAGGTCATTTCCCTGTCCTAGGGTTTTGAAGGCAATTTCTCTTGGACAGTCAAATCATTAGCGAAACTTGTATCCAGATGTTCATACACCTTCCCCTATCCTTAATATACCTTATCGAACACTTCCCATCACTGAGATCCCCCAAATTCCTCATTTTTACACAAACCTTAGTTTCTTGCCACAACTTGGCAATTTTCTAGGTTGGGTCTATGTTTTTCCCTTTTGGACCCCTTCCCCTCACTCAATCTCTAAGATTCCACTTTCCCCTACTTCCTAACATCCCTCCCTACTTCCCAAAATTTCCCCAAGAATTTAGAAGCCCCTTATCGCCTTCATTTCACTTCATTTCGACAACATTCCTTGTTTCACACATCGGGATAAGTTTCACTCAAAAGATGTTTCAGAGCAATAAAAGTTGAATTTTGGAAAACGGAGAGAGGTTTTTATCCACGACATGCCAAGTAAGAAAAACCTCGCTAACTTTTTACACAGGTATCATGGTTTTAGAGAAATGTCGAAAATCTCGTTGCCTAGGGAGAATTGAATGCACCTCTGAAGTGACCTTGGGCAAATCAAGAGTTCTCCTAGCATGGTTGGCCAAATTACTTTCTTGATGAGTAAAATGATAACTAGACACAAAGAGATTTCCAATGAGCTATCATGAGCTCAATTTGGAGTTGAGTAAGGCATTCAAAAGTTGACTGCAACAGCACTCTGCCTTGAGGCAGCCTCATTTGGCACATTTTGACCAGTCTTGGGAGATTTGATTTTTGACAAGGCAAATGAACTCCAAATTGCAAAATCCAAATTGGGTTGGAAAGTAGACTCACAGTGTAAAAATACACTGGCACGGTGCGTTGGGCAAGCGCTCGGCGCATACAGCCAACAAGCCCAAAAATTTCAAAGCTTGCTCCAAATCGCCATTGAATTGCTTGTATTGGCCAGGTAGGGTCGACATGCCATAGTTTCATCCATTTGTGTGTTATGTGATGGTGGTGGATGGTTCCAAATGTTTGAAACAAAACATCCAAACCCTAGCTCTAAAAATCCTCAAGCCAACTGCTGTTAAGGGTTGCACATTCATCATTTTGTTACCAAGGCTCCCCCTCCATCACATTATTCCCTTTTTCCATCATTCCCGTCTCCCTTATACCATTTCCCCTTGAATTTTATTGTTCTATATCCTCTAAACTTACTAAACCCCTATCCCCAATTCCCTTCCACCCACTACCAAATGCCAAAACCCCAAACCCTAACTTATATAAACCTCCCAAACCCTCCTACATTTCCCTAAACAAAATATATCCTGATATCCCCTAATCCCTTCATATTTTCCCCTTCCTAACAGTCCCTTGTTGCATTTTTCCCCTTGGTGGCAGATTTCAATCATATTACAACAACAGTCCGACATAGTTTTGTGACCAGCATTCACTTCTCCAAGGCAGTGTTCATAGCATCAATCATGTCATCTGATCATTCATCCGACTATGAGGTGGAAACCCAAAGCGACTCACCCACAGAATAAAATGCACCCTGGAGGCCTCATAGAAGTGGAAAAACATCTGCGAAGACCGGCAGGCTGCCCAAAGAAGCCTAAATGAGATGACACCGATTGATCAAGAATCAATGCTCATCCGGGTGAACACTCACTTGGAAAAGTTTTGGCGAAGGAAAACAGGGACAAGGACATGCTTCGCCACATGAAGACTCACTATTGGGCTCGCATGCATGTTTGCAAAGCGAGAATGAAGGTCCTCAGGAGGCGTTTGAGCAAAGCACTAAAACAAAAGAAAAGACCGAATCCGCTTCGATTTTTGGCCGAGGCTTCACTAGTTGAGCATGATACATGATATAGGGCCTTCACTCCAATTTTGGGCACATTTGGAGAAAATTTTATCGTTTCAAAATTTTTGGCTTGCAAAACAGGTTTTTGGGTTCTATGCGTCGCGCTCAGCACATGACCCATAAAATGGAGAGGTCCAAATCACAGGTGGCTTACATTTTTGGATTTTTCATGATGAAATACACGTTTTCAGCAATTTCCAAGCCATTTCATCAAGTTTTGGGTGATCAAAAGCTCAAAAAACATCATGAAAATCACCTTTCAGCCACTTTTTGCATCAGTAGGTAGTACTTTTGGGAGAATTCACTTTTGGAGGGTCAAATGGAGACCAAATTGAAAAATTCCACTTGTATTGGAAATTAGACAACCAGAACTTTCCAAAAAGCCCACTTTAGCTCAACTTGGATGAAAGGAAGCGCCCCAAAAGTAGCTGCAAAGGCGTCCGGCGCACAGGGCTCAAACGCAAGGCGCACAGGGCTTTTTGGCCAAATTTTCACTGTTCAGCTCAGAAATTCGCCTAGTTTTGACTACTTTTGACTTGTGATGGGATTTTTCACCCTCCTTGATGTAATTATTGGATTTTTATGTTGGTGACCTATCCTAGAAGATTCATTCATAAAATAGCAAAAATGTAATGAATGAAATGGTTTCCTAGCTTATAGAGGCAAGTTGTTTTGACTGCCTAGATTGTAGTGCTTAGTTTAGAATTGGTTGAAATAGCTCCTAGAATGATGAGCGCGACCCCTAGAGGCAAGGGAATGTGTTATCTTGCCTATATTATGTATTTTCTTAGTCATTTTAAGGGTTGGACTCTTGGGATAGCTTGAGACTATATTGTACATATCTTATCAGCATTTTTGGCAAAGGAAAGACCAGGGTTTTGCAACACTATTTGGGATCCATGTGGCTTTATGTCTTGATGGTGTGTTTCTCTCAGTACTTGTAAGTTTTGTATGTGCATCATTATCTCTATTGAATCTTCTCTTATTAAGAAAATGAAGTGTTAAGGTAGAATCCATGAAATTGATATGCTCTGCCTTTAAATTTGTCTAATATTCTATGTTTTCTTCAGTTTAAGGAGAACCCTTGAGACCCCTTGCTCTCCTTAGCCTCTCATCGGTCTGATCTATCCATATCACCTGCTTTAAGGCATAAAAACAATTGCCTATCTTGCCCCAAGTGGACCTCTGCCAAAACTGTGCCTCATCCCCGCACCCAAAATTGCCTTTCCCTTGATTTCAACAAAATCATAAAAAATCAATCCTAAACTCTTTGTACTTAATACCTAGCCTAAAATTAGTCATCAATTTAGTCATCTCAAGCCTCTTTGATTATCTTTTGCCGAGTTTGACTTGGAGAGAGCCCTCTCCTGTCCTCGTAGGGATAGCTACGAGGCTAAGCGTGGTTTGATGTGGCCTTGAGTCTTGCCTTATTTCAGCCTAAGGCGGATTTGAGTGCTAACAGGATGTTAAATATGCATTTCTAAATGGGGATCTAGAAGAAGAAGTTTATATTGAATAACCCGAAGAATTCATTCTTGGCAATCATAAAAATTTTGTTTGCAAACTTAAGAAGGCATTGTATAGGTTAAAATAAGCTCCCCATGCATGGTATTATTTCCTTGACAGATATCTTTGGCAACAATGCTTCAAAAGGGGTTTGCAGATATCAATTTATATATCCAATTTTATGACAACAAAATTTTAATAGTAATAGTTTATGTATATGATATCATATTTGGTAGCATTGTAGACTCTATGAATCAATGATCTGCTTCAACTATGTAGCAACAATTCGAAATGTCTCTACTTGGTGAAATTACATATTTCCTTGGTCTTCAAGTTCAACAAACTAAGAATGGTATCTTCCTTTCTCAAACCAAGTAACTAAAATAGATTTAAAGAGATATGTAATGGATAACCACAAGTCAGTATGCACACCAATGGCAACAGGATGAAATATTAGTCGAAATGATGATTTCATTTAGTTAATTAACCAAAATACATATCTATGATTGACAACTTGATGTAACTAATAGTTACAAGACTAGATATTATGCATGCAATTGTAATTGTTGGACGATTTCAAGAAAATACAAAGGAAACTCATGCTCAAGAAGTTAAGAGGATATTCAAGTATTTGAACAATACTTAAGATTTTGGTCTACGGTATCCCAAAAACTTAGAATTTTCACTTCATGCTTACACAGATGCAAATTGGGAAAATAATGTTGATAAGCGCAATATTACTGGTGGAGGAGTATTTTATTCGGGACCCTTCTTGGTTTCATGGTTCAACAAGAAAAAAAATCTCCATCTCTTTATGTACTAGTGAGGTAGAATATGTTGTTGTTGCATCTTGTTGTACTCAACTTTTATGGATCATCCAAAAATTACAAGACATTCAAGTTACTTATACTCAACCTGTACCTATCATTTGTGACAATACTAGTGCCATAAGTATCTCTAAGAATCTTGTCATGCACTAACAAAACAAGCATATTACAAGAAAATATCATTTTTGGAGAGAGGAGGTGCTTAAACAAAAAGTAAAATTGGACTATGTTACTTCAAAGGAACATGTTGCAAATATATTTACAAGCCACTTCTATGGGATTTCTTTGAACATCTCAAGCATAAATTAGGAATGGTTCCTGCTTCATCACTCTACTAATTATTCTGATAGGTATGGTATGTTTAGGGGGAGTGTTACACAAAATTTTGTCACTATCTTTGTACTCCCCATTCCTTGATCCTAGACGACCTCTATAGTTAACCTCGCATGCTTTATCCTCATGAAGAAACTCCCATTATGTCCTTCTTCATGAGTAGATAAATTCCCTTTTACACCATTTCCCCTGAAAGTTTTATTTTTCCGAGTTTAAAAGATCAGCGCTAATGATCATTGTCTCCCCCATGTCAATGTGCAGATATTTGCACTATCCCTCATGCTGACCAGAGCGAATGATATTTGTTCCAATCACGTTGGTCCTATTATGGAAAGTCTTTTAAATTAGGAGCTGAAGCTTCCAGCTCTAAAAGATTCGTAACAAAAGTCGGGTAAATGGTTTGGTTGGAAGGGGTCGAGGATGATAGTTTGGGCTCCTTTCCCTATAATGATGGAACTACTTCAAGGCATAATACCTTCTCCCATGACAAGAGGATCCACATCCCATCAATTTTTCCTAGATAAACCTCCCTTCTTCCCAAGGACAAGCTAGTTTTTGGCTGAGTGTTTATATTGGTGTGCTAATGCTATTTTGGTTTGCAGTAGATAGCAAGCTATTACTAGTTGTAGATTTCTAATTGTGTGAGGGAGAAGTGTGATTTGGTTTTGAGTGAAGCCTAAAGGGAAGAGCCTTAAAAATATTGTTGATTGATGCCATCATGGAATGCTAGCAGATGTGTGTGGGAACCTGGTCTTGTTAGATGAGGACTGCAATGTTAAGACAAATGGTTGTAATCTCTCTTTGATATTAATATACGCAACTATCAATTGATTTCGTACATGTTTTGTAATATTACGTATTCATGGCTTAATGTTTCTTAACTTGTTAAGTAGGTTGAATTACAATTTCTCTATTATTATGTTTGTCATCTATTATTGTTTACTTGTTTTAGGTGCTTGAAGAAGAAAGGAGGAGATAGCTAGAGTGAGCAAGCAATGGCATCATCAAGTGGGATAAGTTGATGAAGAGGTAGGCCCTCTTGATTGGTTCTAAAGTAAGAAAATATTCCATAGAATATATCTGTTGTGGCTAGACTCATTATTGGGCTAGAGGAATTTGTTTGTGTCTGCACTTATAATTTTACTTCACCACAAGTTTGCGACTCTGCTAGGGACCCAATCCTTTTGTTTGTCTTGGATTTCATGATTTCATGAGAACTTTTCTAGTTCCACTTTTTCCCTTTTCTTTTGTTTCTTTTCTCCTGCTTAGTAGTGTGAGTCTAAAATTCATAGTAGTAGATCTGGTCCCTATTTCAATTTTTTTTCCTTATCTCCCTTGATCAATGTGCTTAATCAGCTCACAATCGCACTGATCAGCACGACATGCTAAGGAACAATCACACCAACCAGCATCTGGCACTTGTTGTTAGTCAGGCAGTCGCACCTACCTATAAGTGAAGATTAGGATTTGTCCCCAATATTGGCTAGTTTGTTTTGTTCTCATGATTTCGACCTCGTAAGCCTTTTAGATCATTTTCTCCCCGACTAGAAAGCTTCATTTAGCTTTCTTTGTGTGCTTGCTTAGTTTAGCCCACCTAAAAGTGACTAGAGTCACCTTCCATCCCTTTTGCAACTCTTAAAATATGAAAAGGCAAAGTTTTGTTTCAATGTCTTTAAATTAACTACCCATGAAAAATTCTTGGTTAAAGTTATCTTCCTTAGTGTTTCTTTAAAATTTGATTACAATGGGAAAATTCCCATAGTCTACCAGTTAAGGGTTCCCCTCGGATGGGAATCCTAGTCCTTTTCCCTCTTTTAGAAATGTTGGTGCTCTTTATATGGCAACATTGTCCCTTCCTGGGTTAACATTAGTCTGCCTGTCTGATTTTTTTTTACCTCGGTGGTCCCAAGCATCCTGACTCTTGTCCAAACATCTCCTTCATTCAAATCATGTCCTGATGATTCTAAGATTCACCCCTTACCTTCCCCCCCCCCCCATTTCTTCACCCTCCTCTT
>APFE030294074.1:0-13235 GCA_000404065.3 Pinus taeda | reverse complement strand
TTCTTTTGGACATGGTGAAAGACTCTTAGTTTCCTTTCATCCCTTCAAAATCATCCCATCCACTTTAAATTTTAAGGATTGTTCTCTGTCTAGCTATCTTGCCCTGTAATACCATCTTGTGCTTAGAATAGAAATCCAGCAAAGCCATCCTTTGACTCCATAGCCCAATGGACTGAAAGCTCTCAATCTTGCCCTTAGTTTGTGGATTCCACCATTTTCCCAAAACAAACTCTTGAATCTATAACTAGCCTAAAACCTTCCAAGAACAAAGATAAATCATAAAGGGAGAGCCCTCTCTGGATACAAAGTGGCTAGATTCTGCATCTAAAAGGTTGGTTTGTGGTTACCTCGGGTATACTTTCCTCTTACACAACTTCTAGGAAAACCTGAGCGATAACAGATCCTTTACTGATTCCTTTTCCTGCCTTGCCAATTGTTTTTTATGGTCCTTTTGTTGCCTTACTTTCTCTCTTTCAAGGCTTTACTCTGCTCGAAATTGTGCTGCAACAATCCTTACTGCCTTCCTTTCCTTGGATAAATCCTTTTTTTTTTAGTTTCTAGATCTTAATTTTATTTTGTTCAGACTCAACCTATAGCTTTATATAGTCTTCTGAGGTGAGTAAATGTGAATTTTGGCCCAAACAAAGGCTACCTAGTGTTCCTTTCTTTTTTTTCATTGACACTCTATCTATTGGTAGCTTTAGGAACCAACCAAGTAACTTATCTTTCCCTTTCACTTGCATGTAATTGCTTGAAACTTGACTTTCAATATTTGGGACAAATGATTGAACTATATTGTTCTCTTCATCTGATTCCTCATTATGTGCATTGTCTTCTTCCAGTGATCTATTGTCCACAAAAAAATGAATAATTTCACTGTTCAATTCTGCTGGTTTTGAAGGCATGTTCATGCTTTCTTCATTGGTTCTTGAGACACTATGTTTGTTCATATTCATCATGGCTTCTTCCATCCATGATGGTGGGGTTACTTGGCTTGGAAATATTAATTGCTCATTGTCGCTTCCTAGTGAAATATCAACAATTCCATTTTCAACCACATTCTCATTGTTAGTTGCATGATCAACAAAGTCATAAGAATATCAACTATAGAAATTGCATGTGATTCAGTTGGTAGAACAACCTCCATGTCACTATCAATTGGTTTGTGATTATATTGTGTTTCACTTACATATACATCATCATCACCATAGAAGTGTCCTTATGAGAGGGAAATCATATTATCAGTTGAAACTGCATCTTTGTGTTCATATACTTCTTCTTACACTTCAACATTTGCTTGGACATGCCCTTCTTCTTGATCATCCATATCAAATTCCTGGCTAAAAACAATATCATGCATAAGAGCATCGTAATTCAGTGGCCAAATTCCAGTCCTCCTAAAGCCATCCTTGATATTTGATGGTGTGAAATCCCTTTTAATTCTTTACCTGCAAGCTCTGCTAACCTAAACCTTTTCATCTCAACCCTTGGATTCTTTGCCATCCATGAAGTTCACTTTGACCTGAAATAGTTCCTCAAAGGCCCAAACACACTGCAATCACAGGGTTGTAATCCGTGAGTGGTATGAGAAGGAAGTGTTAACAGGTCAATGCCCAAATTGTTAGCCTCCTTAATTATTTGCACAACTATGTGGCTTCCATATCCATCTAAAACCAATATGTGTATGTTCTCAAGCGAGACACCACCTAGTATAGATGCAACAAAGTGACAAAGCCAATTCAAAAAAAAATCTTTAGTCATCCATGCATGGGGATGTACAGCCAAGCATGCACCTGGTTCATAATTTTGTGTATAGTTTTTCAGTTGAGTTTTACCTTTGAATAGATAAAATCTTGGGACTCAAGCACCAATTGCATTGACACAACATAGAATAGCTATCCATTCCCTACTCTCAGGCAAAATCTTTGGCAAGTTTCAACTCTCTCTCTTGCAAATTACCCACATGCCACAATTCCTTCCTGCCTATAAACTGTTTTCGTCACTATTCCATATATGGTATAGAGCATAAGAATGCTTATCATATGCACTAGAAAGAATTTCATATAACTTAGACACAATTTCAGGGTGTAGATTTAAAGCTCTGTCTCTGTCAAGGCCCTTAGTTGTATGCAATATAAGGTTTGGATAGCTATTTTTAAACCCATACCACCATGATTTACCAGGGAACCAATATCTTAATAGGTTTGGCCTCCCCTAAAAATTTGAGCAACTATGGATTTGAGTTGTATCAACTCTGGTCCATGTCCCAATTGGGCCATCTCCTTACACCACTCAACCACCTTGGCCTCCTCTTCAGTCATAACTATAATAGGCCCTCTACATTTTGTATGAGTGAGCCCATTTATGCAATAATGTATTGATGAGGGAGAAATACCATGTTTTTTTGCAGATGCCCGAATTGAATATCCACTAAACTCTATATCGTCAATTGCATCTAACATGTCTTCTTTTTTCCAACCTCTTATAGTGCCGATCTTATTAGTTGAACCTGCACCTTGGACTGTGGTTGATGGTGGGACAACATAATCTTCTATCACATGGTCATCCTCAACAACATTGTTGGGAGCATTGTTGACATTCACATGATCTGTCCTATCCTCATCTGATGAAGTGCATCACAGTTGGGAACCCCTGGTCACTTGCCTGCTACTTCTCCTTGTACGAGAAACATAACTAACTCTTGCCATAGATGCAACTACTTGAAGATTTATTACACACATTTAGTTAACAATAATATATTATATAAGCTTGTAGAAAGGTTGAAATTATGCTTTCCTATAGGGTATTAGTATTTATGCTTTCCTATAGGCAATTAACAACATGTTAGTTTATTTAGAATTTCTAGGATATTTCAATAATTTTTCTATAATAACATGGGCTGTAATAGAGACATAATTCAGAATTAAAAATAGTAGTAGCTGAACAATTTTTCATACATATTCCTTTTTTATAGTATCCTTGAAAAATCAAATCTATAGAAGGAATTCGTTGTATGTCTTCAAATATATTAGTAATTGTTTTTTGATAAGTCATTTTTCCACTTAAAATACAATGACTGTATTTGCACTTGCAAAATTAATGCCAAAAATTGACCTCGAATTGGTTGTATGTCTTCAATTATATCAATAAATGTTTTTGATAAAATATTTTATGACTTATAATAAAATGACATAGACATTGGAGGAATTTCAAATAAAATAAGTGACACCTAGTTCTTTTTTTGGTTAAGATGTTGATATGATCTAGTTCGTTTTGATAAATTGTTTTATGACTTAAAATAAAATGATGTATTGTGTTTTAAGGCCCAAAATATATGGTTTTGTTTACTTTATAAGGTTCGTTACTGACTATTCTTTTGTATTGGATGATTTCATGGTTGCATTGTATATTCAAATGGACAAGATATATTTAGATTGAATTCCATTGACCTTCCATGCTTTTATCATATAGATTTCTTGTGCACACTTTAGTGTTGTAGAGTTTCCCATCTCCTAGTTTCACTTTTTAGGTCGTGGGAATGATTCTTATTTGCCAATACTCATTTTCCTATTATGGGAATGGTTCTTAGTTTGCCAATATTTTTATTCCTATAGATAACACTCTCCAGGCATGAATAAAGCTCTAGGCTTGCCTTAGTAAAGGTTCCATTGAGTTGTTAATTTCCTTTAAAAGGGTTCAGCCTCATGTCCATAAACACTGACTTTACCAACATAAAATTTGATCAATTGATTTCTAATGGTTAGCGATTCTCCTATTGTAGGAATGGTTCTTATTTTGCCAACCATTTTATTCCTATAGATAACACTCTCCAAGCATGAAGGAAGCTCTAGGATTGCCTTAGTAAACGTTCTATTGAGCTGTTAGTTTCCTTTAAAAGGGTTCAACCTCATTTCCATGAACACTGACTTTACCAACATAAAACTTGATCAATTGCTTTCTAATGTTTAGTGATTCTTCTATTGTAGTAATTGTTCTTAGTTTTCCAATATTGTTATTCCTATAGATAACACTCTCTAGGCATGAAGGAAGCTCTAGCTTGCCTTAGTAAAGGTTCTATTGAGCTGCTAATTTCCTTTAAAAAGGTTTAGCCTTGTGCCCATGAACACTAACTTTACCAACATAAAACCTGATCAATTACTTTTTAATGGTAAGTGAGTCCCTTATCGTGGGAATTTTTCTTAGTTTTCCAATATTGTTATTCCTATAGATAACACTCTCCAGACATGAAGGACGCTCTAGGCTTTCCTTAGTAAAGATTATATTGAGTTGCTAATTTCATTTAAAAAGCTTCAATCTCTTGTCCAGGAACATTGAATTTACTAACATATAACATGATCAATTGCATTCTAATATTAATAATTATATATATATTTTCATCATTTAGTTCCTTTGTCTTTTAGGCATCTTATACCACTACAACAAGCAACTCAAATTTTATTATTATTATTATTTTATTTTTGTATATAGGCCAAATGTTGTATTTTAGTCTTGGGTAGCAACATCTTATACCACTGCAACGAGCAACTCAATTTGTTTTTCTATGTCCAAATGTTGTATTTCAATCTTGGATAGCAACATCCTATACCACTGCAACGAGCAACTTGAATTGTTTTTCTGTATATAGGCCAAATGTTGTATTTCAATCTTGGATAACAACATCCTATACCACTGCAACGAGCAACTTGAATGTTTTTCTGTATATAGGCCAAATGTTGTATTTCAATCTTGGATAACAAATTATAAAATAATTGAGAGAAGCCTATTTGAATGGAACATGCTAGTCATTCCATGCAGCCTTATTATGGTCTGTATAATAGAATTTTGTTATGTAGATATTGAGTTTTGTTCAATAATCTTGTCAATGCATTGAATGAATTACTCGTATTGAGAAACAAAGTATATGAGCAGAATAATTAAAGAGACATGTAATAGGAAAGGTAAGAGAATGATGATATATGGATTTGGATCATGATCTTGTTATGATGTTCGCTATGATGTTGGGACTAGATCTATACGATCTTTCATAAATAAAGTGCAGAACATTTGGGTCCCTGAGATCTATTTTTGAAGTATTGCAGGGAGACAACTTCACTGATTTAGTTTTATTTCCCAAGTAATTGTGAATAATCACCAAAAATGTAGAAAAAAGTGCATTGTGAGAATGCGAGAACACCTTAATGAGGTCCATGTGATTTAAGGGCCACCGAGTTGATGTGTTTATCTATGAGAATGAACTCTATAAAATGCTAGGTAATGTTAGCCCATATTGATGTGTTGGCAACTAAATTTACTTTTGAATAATAGGACTAGAACCATAACTGCTAGAAACCTCCAACCTGCAATAATAATTTTTTTGTACAGTTCAACGTTGTGTGTGGATTTCATGGTTTCCTGTAAAAGTTTGTGGATAAGTCAACTTATTGTAACAGCCCCTGGTTAAGTTTCCATGTAAATAAAATTAAACCAAGGTCATGGGACATGTATTCCAAGATGAATGGAGGGGAAAAATATTGCATTGGGAATCACTTATGGTTTATTATTGGCTATGGAAATTGGCATTGGCACTGGAAAATGAAAAATGCAATAAATGACAAATTTAATACAAGAAAAAAAAAGAAAATAGGAGAAAAGGAAGATGAAGGGACAAGAATATGCATGCAAGGAAAAATTAAGGAAAAAGGAAAAGAAAAAGGAGAGGGAACGTTCACACACACTCTTGGACATTCTAGCATTCACTTAGAGAAGAAGGGAGAGAGCAAGCAAGGAAAGCAAGGGAGCACAATAGGAAGCTTGGACAGTAGCAAGAAAGGGCATAAAATAACTGTGGATTTGTAGGTAAAAACATGCATGTGTGATTTAGCATGTTGGGATTTGATGCATGGTATATGCATTAATTTATTGGTAATGTTTGTTGTCATGGGCATGGGATATTCTTGGATTGATAGTGATGTACAACCATGAATTTGCCATTTCCTGGATAGCCATGTTGTAGTGGGTCCCTTGTTTTGGTTAAGCTTTGGATTTCCGGTAGATTTTGGATCCCAGTTGAGGTGGTCTGA
Source organism: Pinus taeda (assembly GCA_000404065.3). NCBI lineage: Eukaryota > Viridiplantae > Streptophyta > Pinopsida > Pinales > Pinaceae > Pinus > Pinus taeda. The sequence goes on along the minus strand of APFE030294074.1, from coordinate 7,155 downwards.
GGAAAATTCCCAAGGGTTGAAGATGGAGATGTTTTTTCCTGGAACTCTTGACAGGTGGGTGGAGATAGGAAAATTCCTCTAGGTATGGTGAAGAAAGTCTGAGGCATCCAATCTTGTATTAGTTTTGGTGATTTCTAGACCGGTTTAGGTGAAATCATTATGGTTGAGGGTTGAGGTGGTTTAGCCTCTGGATTCCCTGGTTGGTTTTGTTTTGATTTATCCCATGTTATCCCACATTCATGCTTGGAATATGGCACATGGGTGATTGGATGAAAGAAAGATTTGGTTCAACCTATCTACGGTCGAGCAATATGTGGAAATATCGGACTTGGTTGGCTTTATGAATATGTTATTATGTGTTATTTCTTATTGTGTTGATTTTATGACTAGTTTGTCAAGGATTCATTCTAGTTAAATGTTGGTTAACGTTATGGTACATTCTTATTGTATGATATGCTCTTGTCATGGATCTTTTTCATGGTTTGATAAGTTATTGAATGGTTGTGTGAGTGCATTAGCTATATAGTGTTTGATGCAACTAACTTGAGAGGGAAATGAGCCTTCTTGTTGATTCTCTAATGAAACTAAGGAAACAATGAATAGATATGCATTCAAGACCTATAGTTACTATGTTTACCATGTGTTTTTCTAAATGTTTAACATGTGTTTAGAAAGTTTGGGCAAGAATTGAGCCTAAGTATAGATTATGCAGACTTGTGATCATCATAGACTGTGTAATGCTCCTTCTCCCACATCTACCCAAGTAACTGGCCAACCGGGGTAAACATGTGATGAGAAGTTACTATGATATTATTCAACCTCCTAAGTGAGCTTAAGGAAGTGGAACCGATGGAAACACACCATACCAAACCTTCTGCACATGCTACAGGACTTCTAGAATGCATTCTAGTCATTCCCTTGACCAACCCCTGGGTCCCGCTAAGATTTTAGACCACTAAAACCCCAAACACTCTGTTGATATGGACACGAGTGCGTCTGGAAACCTCCAGATGCATGGAAAACATAGGTATGCATGTGTCTGGGGACTTTTATCCTATGACCTGTGCCTGTGACTCCCAAATTTGTGCCACTTTTTAAGTCCAAAATCCATATCACTGCTTAGAAACCCATGTAGCTTTCAGAATCCATGAATTACGTGATGACAATATTTATAAATCAAAAACTGACTCCAGGACTGGGCCTGACCATCCCCAACTGGGACTGACATTCTATAAAACACTTGGAATCAATGAAATCTACATGAAATGAATAGAAGACATAGCTTAAATTATTTATAAATCATACGAGACTTGACAAGAAGGATCACCATCCTCTTTAATAGTTTTGACATCAATTAGGTCTTGCACCCATTATCCTTTCAGTTACAAGTAAATACATGAAATAACCATGATAATAACCAGTCATATAACCATGCTTATAAACAACATTAAACCATGTAAATAACATTGAGATAAAAACCATTAAAGCCACATATTAACAAGTACAAAAGAAAGAGAAATTAGCTTTTATTAAACATAGGCAAAGCTGACTAGGTTCGGGACTTCCACGTATGACCCAACCGTAGACCTGGCTGAACCAAATATTTCTTTCAGCTAGTCACCCCCGTTCCATATTCCAAGCATGAATGTGGGATCTCATGGATAAAACAATCCAAAAACAACCAAGGGAATCCAGAGGTTAAACCACCTCCGCCCTCACCAAACTGTGATCTCACCAATGCCTCTGGACTCCATCATTATTGTTGAGGAATTTTTCATCTCCTTGTCTCTCAATATTTACCACAATCCACACCGGATCACTAGGCCCTAAACCGAGACTCCACCCTTAGGCTTTACCATGTATCCCACCAAAATCGGTTAAGGGATTCCTAGGACTTTGGGAATTTTCTTGAGACCACCTCCGCCTCAGATTCTGAGACTATATGGCAATTCCAAGGCTGAAAACCAAGAAAAAAATCCCATCACACCATGGCTATCCAAAAAAAGGCAAGGCTAGGCTGAAAACCATTGTCATAACCTGACAAAACCATGCCACCGACAACAAGAGAACCATATACCAACATGCAAAGCCATGCATGTCAAAACCAGCCAATAAATCACACATGCAATATGTTACCTGCAAGTATTCCCATGGAAGCTGCTTAATCCTACTCTTCCTTTCTTGATCTTTGCTTTTCTTTCCTTTCCTTGTCCTTCCTTTGCTTTCTTTTCCCTTCCTTGCTCCAAAGCTAAAATGTTCCAAGAAAACTCTAAGTATCCAAGAGTGAGAGAGAGAGAGAGAATAATGTGAGAGCTCCAAAACTGAATTGACAAAAGGTTACAAACTGATCTTCAAAACCCTTTTTATCAACGAGGCCTCTATTTTCTTCATTTTCCATTATTTTCCTTCAATTTCCCCCTCACATGCAACCTATGACCTTTCACCTTCCTTTTCTCATATTTTCCTTTATTTTCATAAATAAATGTGCCAAAAATACATTTTTGCTTTTTAGTGCCATAACCATTTCCTTTTCCAATTTCCTTTAGTGACAAACACATCCAGTGATTTCCACTAGGATATCTTTTCGCAACATTTAGCTTGGAATACGCTTCCCTTAACCGTGGTCTTAGTTTTCCTTTATTAACTTTTATTACATGACTTTTAACCAAGGGCTATTATAGACTCCTCCTCCTTGGGGAACACTGTCCTCGGTGTTACACCACACCAAGACCTCAGCAAAACTACTGAAAATCAAACATACTACCCATGGAGCTTTATAACTTAGCTCGTTGTAGTATTTACAATGAAATACCTTCTCAAAAGCAAAACATCATGACAACATGACAACATGACAAGACAACAACCATATCACTTGTTGGAGATTTATAACACAAGTTGTGGTGGTTTTTACATCCATATACATATGTACATATACCAAAACATCAACAAAACATATACCAAACTGACGAGCACCTGTATTGTAGCAAGGATGTTGCAACTCTTGGGGCTACCGACTTTACTTCATCAACCTAGGGTTAGTACAAACTTCAAGGTGACAACGTTGTATATACAAATAAATGTAATTGATCTAATTTTTATCACTGGTGAGCTAGGGTGATAGACCGCTAGGGTTTCTCAAACTAGCCTTCTATTGACTAGAAGAAGTCTGATTACCAATTTGGAGAAGGGAAATTCACCCTAATTGGAAGAAAATAAATGTTGTCTATTGCATGAAGGAAAGACTGAAAGAAATGCTTGCAAACCAACATGAAATTCTTAATCTACTTGCTAATCTACTTTGCTTGTAGAAGAACCCTTTTTTAACACATGTGAGGTTTTAGCTAGTCTAAGCATGAAATATGATCTAAAGAGTGCTAATTGTTGTGTGCAAGAACAAATGTAAAAGAACTCTTTTTCTTTTTATATTTTTGATTGAAAAATGCAAATGCTAATCTTGCTCGGTTCTTTAGCAGGGGAGACAGGTGTGAAGGAAAAGGAGGACAATGATTCAAATGACTTGGAGGGAAAATAGGGACCTAATATAGGATTTTAGTGATGAATTTTCTCTAATTAGGCTCAAAACATGCCACTATAGGTTTTCCTACAGGATGTCTATAGGAAGTAATAGTTCACCTACCGGATCCCCTGTTTTACTACAGGAACAAGCCGAAAGCTTAGGGAGTGGTCTAGAAGGTGGGGTGGAGCTTAGAAAAGGTGAATAAGGAGGAAATAAGGCCTGGGAGTGATAGACACCTAATTAGAACTCAAGCCAAAGCTTTAAGATGGTTGGATTTGCTCAACAAAGACGACTAGTTTTCCTCATAAGACAAGAATTCAAATTGAGACCTTAGTGAATCTTGGCAATAATGGGTGGATATGGCTTGGCTGAGGATGATGAGATGAGGTCTCCCTGCAATTTAAAAATTCCTTCAATCAATAAATGTCATTTTTTGCATGCATATATAAACTCATCAAAAAACAAGAAAGGTGTATTTGAGTGAAAAAAATCAGAGTTATCGCCATTTACTTTGCTAAGCTCATGCATGGAAATTCTTGGAGCCAATATGAAAGCGAGATGAGATCTGTGCAAAAATTAAGAGATTAGAAAATACCAACTGCAAGATGATGACCTAATTAGCAAGAAAACCCTAAATTACACATAAAGCTAGAATTCTATTTTTTTGGGCTGCATGAGAAGTATTTCTCAAACCATGATCCCTGAAAGGGAGAAATGAGGAGAAAACCACTTTCTGTCATCCCTTTTGGAATATATTCTTATCACTACAATGCTACTAGCAAAACTATTCAAAAATGCAAGCAAACTAATGAAATCTATCAATACTTGCAAATTTACAATACCAAAATCAGTTTAACTAACTATGAGATAATCTAGGCATATATATACAATAAGAGGAATCTCTACTACTAGGGTTGGGCCCTAACCCAAGAGCTTCAGACCTATGAGTCAACTCAGTAGTGGATCAAGGGAATGTTGCTCATTTTCATTAAAGAAATAAGAAATACATAAGAGTGCTTGGTTTTAATGATTCAACTTGAACACTGCTTAGCTATCTTGAACAAAAATCTGAATCCTAATGAGGCCCTAGGCCTCTTAATTTATACAACTCAAGTTGCCAAAAAATTCATTAAATTTAGGGAGGCTTAGATCCAATCTCAAGATCAAATGGTCTTCGACTGTCACTGGCTTGGCTGCCAATGAACTTCATGACTCCGCTGCTTGCCACTCCGAGCTGATGAGATTTGATTGAGGAATCTTCAAGTGAGTGAGGAGTTAAAGAGGGAGATCCTGTCTCCTAGAATCCCTCTTTCTTGTCTTCATTCAAGTTCCTACACTTTAATTAGCCAAAATTTGCTCCAAAACCTGCAATCAATGCACATTAGACCACTAGACATGACATCTCATCTTTATTCTCCTCATTAAGCAAAATATAATTAAAACATGTAAAGAATGATGAGAAAAGTTGATTTTAGTAAGCTGGAGGTGCATTAAGGTCCATATAATTTACCCATTGATGAGATTCTTCATCACCCCCGACTAAAGATGTTTCTCATCCTCTGAGCAACTCAATTTATGTCCATGTCTTTCATTGCTTTGGTGGCCTCTCTAACATTCCATGCTTCTGCTGTAGTCTCCTCCTCTTGTGGATAAAACCTTGCATTCCTCCCTATTTCTTCCCATTGCTTTCTTTCTTCTTCTTCCTTTTTCCCCTCTAACATACCTAAAAGAAATGGTGGGTGAGTTTTAATCCAATCCAGTTTACCTTGCATCTCTGTAATGTTTTCTTATACATTGGGACTCTCTCTAGTGCATCCCTCATCCTATCAGGAGAATGATATTCTTTGATCTTTCAGCTGTAGGGTAAGGTGTTCCATCTCCTTTGGCAGGCTTGCTGGCTGTCATCTCCTAGCAATCTTAGCATGTATTCAAAATGAGTGCTTGCCTATTCTTGTACAACAAGGTATCTTGGTGCAAGGTTGGGATCATTTTCAATGTGGTTGTGAGTGCTGATGACAACCATTGGGTTAGACTATTCTACTATGATCATAAGGGGTTCTTTTTCTTCTTTTGCCAATACCTTTTTCATTTCTGTATCTCTGGCCTCCTCATGACTCATCCAAGATGCCAAGGCCATTAGTTGTAAGTCCCCTAGCTTTGGATTTGGGTCCCACACATTTAAATATGTCAAAGCGAAATTGTGTAGGTAGAACTCAAATATATTTTCTCTATCCTCCAGGGTGCTTTCATCACAAAGGTCAATGAATTTCCTGTAGTCTTGGAAAGGTATAGTTCCTCTTTGTGCTAGGGTTTTAATCTGAAATTGCAACCATTTTTCTTTGAGGTATAAGGCATATGAATTTGCTAACATCTTGCATTGAAGTGCCTCCATGGATAAACTTGTCATAGTTTCCAATTGGCCTTCCTTTTCCTGTAGCTGCTTCCTTAGCCAGGCGTTCTCAGCCTCTAACTGAGATTTCGTTATTGTTTCCCTGTCCCTTATGTTACTTAGTTCTCTGCCCATTTCTTGCAATTTCTCTTCCATGTGGCCTACATCCTCTACCCCTTTTGATTTAGCTATTTGCATCAACCTATGTGTCATATCCCTCTCTTTTTCAAGTTCAAAGAATAGAGGAATGGAAAATTTTTGTGGTATCACCCTACCTCCTTCAATGAATCTATAGTAGGAGTTGAGGTTTGGCTATGGGCTAGGCTCCTTCAGCTCCTATGCCTCTTCCTCTATTTTTCCTGAGTAATTCCTTCCTCTTTTCCTTCCCTTGGTCCTTGCAGCCTTTCCTGATCTATTTTTTGTGTTTCTTGTAGGTTTGACAGGGTTTCCTGTAGGATTGTGTCAAACACATATGGGGAGCGAGAAAGATATAAATGATAAAGCATGCATTACGATTTTTATTCACAAATGATACATATTTATAGTACATGTGGTGACCGTTGGGATTCACATCCCAAGGTCCCTTGGACTGCTTAGTCTGTTTAGCTTCCACACTAACCCATTTAGGATTAGGTGTCCAACATTCCCCCCCTTAATCCGAAGGGTTATGTATGAGTCCAAGAAAAGAGCTGTAATACAAAATGTGCAATAATGCATGGCAGCACTAGGCTGAATGTGCTCTTATGAAATGTTGGTAAAAAAGGGCGGTGGTTTAAGGATAGCCACCAACACTGGAACGCTTAGTGCAGTTCCCAGAACTCTTCCAAAAATCGCAAGAAGCTGTAATTCTTCTGCTAGAGGAAGTGATCCTATTGTTTTAAAGAGGGAAACCATCAACCAATAAAGGGAGGTCTCACCCCACATAAAAGGTAAAACTTCAACCTATAAAAGGGAAGTCTCAACCTGTGATGGTTTAAGGATGACCAACAACTCTGGAATGCTTAATGCAATTCCTGGAACTCTTCCAAAACTGGCAAGAAGCTGGAGTCTTTTGCTAAAGGAAGTGTTCTCAATTTTGTTCCCAGAACTCTTCCAAAACTGGCAAGAAGCTGAAGTCTTCTGCTAGAGGAAGTGTCCCAAATCGCCTACTGAAGGCATGTTCACGGACATTTGTGTCTCTGGCTACAACTATGAAACTGGTGTGGCAGGTTGTGGCTCAGGCTCGCTTGATGTGGCTTTGAAGCTTGTA